>JAVIAB010000126.1:70676502-70821502 GCA_032433765.1 Megaustenia siamemsis | reverse complement strand
AATATGTACATAAATAAAAGATGCACATAAATAAAAGATGCACATAAATAAAAGATGCACATAAATAAAAAATGAACATAAATAAAAGATGCACATAAATAAAAGATGCACATAAATAAAAAATGCACATAAATAAAAGATGCACATAAATAAATATGCACATAAATAAATGATGCACATAAATAAATGATGCACATAAATAAAAGAAAAATTCTTTTTAGATCTTGCAGGGAAATTTGAATTAACATTTTATTTTCCTTTACTTTTCATTTCTCTTTTTAGTTCGATTTTTTAATTATTTATTTTTTATTTTAAATACATATTTGTACGTGTGTTGTATGTTTGTTCCTGTTGAAGGCTTTTGCACCGAAACATCGTTCTGATTTGTGGTGTCCACTTTTTTCAACATTTTTTTCTATATATATTTGTTCATTTCTCCCATTGTGTGAATCGTGGGTGATCCGTGTTATGTTCTATTAAACAATCACTGGTCTCTTCTGTTAATGGTATCAGTATCACTGCAGTCAGGAGTTTCCCATATCCGCTCCACTCATATAACAGCTCCAGCCAAAGCGGGTTGGCAAAATCTGCTGACAAGGTCGACCGCGGTGGAGCCCTATTTAGGAGTATAGACGACGACTATAAAACAATTCACTTCTAATAGAGAGTACACAGTCACTTCCTTTCTCCAGTTTTCTGAAATAGAGAGTACACAGTCACTTCCTTTCTCCAGTTTTCTGAAATAGAGAGTACACAGTCACTTCATTTCACCAGTTTTCTCAAAAACACACGCTTAAAACAAACACTTACGTAGGGAGGTCAAAAAGTAATGCACACCAATTTTTTTCTCGGAAACTATTCGGGCAAAATGTGTGAAATTTTCACAAATTGTATCTGAACATCCCCTTGACACTACCTATTTGTCAACATAATCTCCGTCCAAGCGTATTGCCTTACGCCAACGCGAAACTAGGTCATGAATGCCTCGTTTGTACCAAGTTTTGTCCTGCTCGCGTAGCCATTTTTTAACTGCACGGATCACACCCTCATTATTGTCAAAGTGTGTCCCACGCAGGAATTTTTTGAGTGGTCCAAACAGATGGAAATCTGAGGGAGCCAGATCAGGGCTGTAAGGAGGATGGGGTAGTACAGTTCAACCAAATTTGTTGATTGCTTCCCGTGTTACCAGACTTGTGTGAGGGCGTGCATAGTCATGTTGAAGCAACAAATCTGCAGATGGCTTATTAGGCCGAACTCTGTGGAACCGATTTTTGAGTTTTGTCAGTGTATTGATGTAAGCTGTCGAGTTGATTGTCTCACCTCTTGTCATTACATCAACAAGAATCACACCATCAATGTCCCAGAAGACAGTGATCATCACCTTTCCGGCTGATGGAGATGTTTTGAATTTTTTTTCTTTTTGGTGACTGCGGATGATGCCATTCCAT
The DNA here is from genome assembly GCA_032433765.1 of Megaustenia siamemsis. Taxonomy (NCBI): domain Eukaryota; kingdom Metazoa; phylum Mollusca; class Gastropoda; order Stylommatophora; family Ariophantidae; genus Megaustenia; species Megaustenia siamemsis. The sequence goes on along the minus strand of JAVIAB010000126.1, from coordinate 70,820,054 downwards.
TGACTGCATTTTTGTTTCAGGCTCATAATAATGTGCCCACGTTTCGTCACCGGTAACAATTTTTGACAAAAACATTTCTCCTTCAACACCGAAACGCTCCAACAATTCAGAACAGAATGTTTTCCTTTGAACTCTGTGATCATTTGTTAGGCACCGAGGAACCCATCGAGCGCAAATCTTTGAATATCCGAGAGTTTTAAAAATTGCGATTGCACTTCCCTTGCTGACTGTAAGCTGCAATGCCAATTGCTGACTAGTGATACGCCTATCCTTACGAATAATGGCATCAGCCCGGTTTAACATGTCTGTGCTGGTAGCCGAGGCAACACGTCCAGAACGCGGTAAATCATGCAGCTCCACTCGTACACTTTCTGCAGCTTTAATTCTCTGAACCCAGCGACTAACTGTGCTCCTATCGACTGCAGAACATTTGTACACTGCACACAGTCGTTTATGAATGTTTGCCACAGTTTCTTTTTCCGCAACCAGAAATTCTATGACAATTCGCTGTTTGTAACGGACATTGTTGACAAGCTCCATTTTAACGGTTCATAGATTGCGTAATATTTATCAGAATGCTGTGCAATTTGGTACACATAATTGGAACATGTCATATTCCAAGTGTGCAAAATTTCATATTCCTATCTTTATTATTAGCCGAGAAAAAAATTGGTGTGCATTACTTTTTGACCTCCCTTTAGTAGAATAAACAAAACAAATGAAATGGTTTAAGGAACTGCGTTAGTTTCTGCAACAACAGAGCGACAGGCAGCCATTTTGAATTTGCATTATTGACTGGTGGAATTTCCGTTCAAACCAAGTGGGCAGATTGGGCGACAATCAACGTCACTACAAGGGTTAGTGCCCACAGTAACTCCCAACTCCAGTTCACTCGAATCATCATCATGTGCCATACCGGTTGACGTAGGCGATCATATCCCTCCACAATTTTCTATCCACAATGCATCATATCAATTCCGTTTTTTTTTTTTTTTTGCATGTCATGCCACCAAGCTATCTAGTATCTTCTCTCTTTGTCGTCCGCGATCTCTTTTTCCCTGTATTTTACTGCTAGTGGCAACCAGTATTCCAACTTTTCTCTTCTCATGGTGTGCCCGAAAAATGTTGATTGTTTCTTTCTGATGTTTCTTAAGAGCTCCCTTTTTGTGTTGGCCTCTTTGAGAACTTCCTCATTGGTCTTTTTAGCTGTCCAGGGAACTTTCAACATTCTTCTGAGAAATCCCATCTCTGTGGCCTCTAATCGTCTTTTCATTTATTTGTCTACCGTCCATGATTCACTTCCATAGGTAAGAATTGGCTCGATATAGCACCGAGGAACTCTCTTTCTCACTTCCATTGACATAGACATGTACCATAAGACGCTTTTAATTTTCTGAAATGCTATTTTGGCCTGAGCTATTCTGCTTTTTATTTCTGTGGTGCATCTTCCATCTGATGTTATTATTGTGTTAATATTTGACGCGTTGCACTTTTTTCAGATTTGTCCCTTTTATTTTTATGCTGCATACTGGTGATGTTTGTTTCTTCGATATGACCATTACCTTCGTTTCCTTACTATTCAGACTGAGATTTTTCTTGTTGTTTTCTTTACCATTATGTCTATCATTTCTTGTAGTTCATTCTCTGTCTCTGCTATTAAGACTGTGTCATCCACATATCGCAGATTGTTTATGTTGTGACTGTTGATTTAATTTCATTTTTTGTCTACTCATCATCATCATCATCGTGTGCCTTCTCCGCAACGAAGGTTGGCTACCATAGATCGCCATTCTACTCTGTTTCTTGCTTTGATGGTGTAGGCTGTCATAGATTGACTTGACCATCTTTTGATGTTTCTCGCCCATGTTAGTCTTGGTCTGTCTCTGCCTCTTTTACCTTGTATTTTTCCTTCCAATATTACTTTTAGTAGGCTGTTGTGTCTTTTAACATGCCCCAAAAATTTAATTTGTCTTGTATTAATTGTATTTAGTAGTTCTTTTTTTTTATTTTCAGTTGTTTTAAAACTTTATCGTTTGTTATCTTTTGCTTCCATCCAATTCTACCTATTCTTCTATAAATCCACATTTAAAAGGCTTCAATTTTCTGTTCAGAAGCCTTGAAAAGTTGTGGAAATCAAAACTCATTAGCACAAACACAAAACTTAGGCTATTCAAATCAAATGTACTATCAACCCTTACGTATGCGTGTGAAAGCTGGAAAACAACAAGAGATATAGAAACAAAGTTGAACGCATTCGAAAATAAATGTCTAAGGAAAATACTTGGTATAGAATGGAACGAATTCAAAACAAACGAGGAAATTAGAGAAATCGCCAATCAACCACTAATATCTTCAGTAATAAAGAAAAGACGATGGTCATACGTTGGACATGTGATGAGAAGAGATAATAATCGAATAGCAAAGCAAGCCCTCATATGGGAAACAACAGGTAAAAGAAAAAGAGGAAGACCCAGGGAGACACTGAGAAGAACATTGATGAGAGAGGCAAGAGCAGCAGGAATCGGCTCCCTCAATGAGATAGAACTGCTTGCACAGAACAGAGACAGATGGCGAGATTTGATAAAATATCTTTAAAAGAAAACTGCTAGAACAAAAATTCATATAGGAGAAGGTGTATCTTGGTCTACGCCCTATGGGCCGGTTACGGCTCGAAAGGTCAATAGAATTTTCTGTTCAGTTTTCTTGTCTAATGTCCATGTTTCTGCACAATACAGGAATATTGAGAATTTGTCTACTATTGATCTCATATTATCATCACTGTACAGTGAAAACAAATCGTGCGACATTATAACAGCCTTGTCTGACTCCTTTAGTTTCAATTACTTTACTTTAAATTGTGTTTGCTAGAGACACAAATTTATATGCCGACAAAGATCAAGGGGATTTGCTGCCTTAAGAAAATAGCAGTACCTGTGCAATTGCAAATTATCAAATCATAAGGTCATGGATAATCTAAGACTGCAGCAATAATTCATGGCAATCCGTAGGTTGGTTTTTGAGGCGTAAGATAAAGTTTAAGGATAAGAATTTTGAAACGCGCTATAATACATTTCCTAAGTACATACTAATAATGTGATCATATTTTCTGTTTACAATCTATGTTGTCATATACTTTTGTCTTGACTCACAAATCAAGGTGTGTGTCGATAACTTGTTCCAATGTTTAGAAAGTAAACACAGCAACAGCGAAAGGGCTGAAAAAAGCTGACAACTTTAATACTCTGATATACTATAGCACGAAGTTCGCCCATACACCTTGCATATAAGAGCAGGATGGGGGGGGGAGTGAAAGTGAAAGACTTATCTGATTAAAGTATTACCTGTGCCGCCCCCCTACCCCCGCCTGAAAAATTGTATGGCTCCCTAGCGGACACATGTCCCTCCTCTCTCCCCCTCCCCCAGGTTGAGAAACACTGGATTAGAAAAGCACGCTCGCACAGCCAATCAATGATCTTATCTTCTATAATCCGATCATAAATTTATGAAAAATTTTGCTTTCGATTTACATGAACATAACCTGTTAGATCGCTGTGATTTTGTGCATGCAGCTTTAGAATATGCATGAACGTTATAAACATATTTCTTTCTCTTAGACATTTGATTCAATTTGCAAGATTTCTTCATTAGGGCATAACAACCTCACGGAATTGAACATAATTTTAGCAGATCTACGGTGCTCAATAAGGTCGTGCTTATAATACTTTTATTTTTGCAGTGAAATAGGCCGAAGAAACACTAGTTCTTTATTTCCCTGTGCATCAATTCGACTTTCAGTTGAACCCGGTAAACAAGTAGCGTTATAATGCGACACGGCCGTTCATATTTTATAATAGCGCTTCCAGTTGTTACTGTGAAGTTATTGTAGCACAGTGTTGGCTTCTAAAAATGGACATTTATATTAATATTATAATGTGTTTGAAATGGAAACTTATAACTATGCACAAGGTTACCATTACTATAACAGCACTTCCGCGGGGAATCGAAGATGCGTCAACTATATAGCGACATTCATGACCCGTAGAAACGAGAGCGCAAGTGTCGCTTGTTTGGATGGATCATCTTTCCCCTTGGATCAAACAAGACTCAAGAGTTCACTCATGTCAAACAAGGAAGAAAAAGGAAAGTTGACGACTTTGACGTCGATGTCATAAGACGCAAGATATTATTAATATTTCCTACAAATGTGCTTGATGCTCTCAGACAATTGAAACTAAAAATACATAGAGACTGCCTTATTGACATTTCTAAAAGTACTCCATGGAAAATTATACGAGCCGCCAGTTTCACTTTCAGGAAAACTGTAGGCGGAAGAAATATTATTTGTGGAAAATTACATTTGATTGAGGTCTGAAGAAAACTACATTTGATTGAGGTCTGAAGAAAAATACATTTGAATGAGGTCTGAAGAAAACTACATTTGATTGAGGTCTGAAGAAAAATACATTTGATTGAGGTCTGAAGAAAAATACATTTGATTGAGGTCTAAAGGAAAATACATTTGATTGAGGTCTGAAGAAAAATACATTTGATTGAGGTCTGAAGAAAACTACATTTGATTGAGGTCTGAAGAAAAATACATTTGATTGAGGTCTGAAGAAAACTACATTTAATTGAGGTCTGAAGAAAACTACATTTGATTGAGGTCTGAAGAAAACTACATTTGATTGAGGTCTGAAGAAAACTACATTTGAGTGAGGTCTGAAGAAAACTACATTTGATTGAGGTCTGAAGAAAACTACATTTGATTGAGGTCTGAAGAAAAATACATTTGATTGAGGTCTGAAGAAAACTACATTTGATTGAGGTCTGAAGAAAAATACATTTGATTGAGGTCTGAAGAAAACTACATTTGATTGAGGTCTGAAGAAAACTACATTTGATTGAGGTCCGAAGCAAACTACATTTGATTGAGGTCTGAAGAAAAATAAATTTGATTGAGGTCTGAAGAAAACTACATTTGATTGAGGTCTGAAGAAAACTACATTTGATTGAGGTCTGAAGAAAACTACATTTGATTGAGGTCTGAAGAAAAATACATTTGATTGAGGTCTGAAGAAAACTACATTTGATTGAGGTCTGAAGAAAAGAAGAAAACTACATTTGATTGAGGTCTGAAGAAAACTACATTTGATTGAGGTCTGAAGAAAAATACATTTGATTGAGGTCCGAAGCAAATACCTCAGTGGGGTCCGTGAGTCAAGGCTATGGCATTGTATATTTGGATGAACCATGGATCAATGCTCACCCCACCTGTGCTACAGAATGACAATCAGCAGACAGTGAACAGGAAAATAACAATTCCCAGTAGCAAAGGCCAGCGCATCATACTAACTCATGCTGGAAGCTGTGAAAACAGCCTTGCTTATAACGCTGGACTTGGTACATCATACTAACTCATGCTGGAAGCTGTGAAAACAGCCTTGCTTATAACGCTGGACTTGGTACATCATACTAACTCATGCTGGAAGCTGTGAAAACAGCCTTGCTTATAACGCTGGACTTGGTACATCATACTAACTCATGCTGGAAGCTGTGAAAACGGCCTTGCCTTTGACGCTAAATTAGCGTCCAGAGACGACACTTTCTGTCCCCTGAATGTGTGTAAAAAAGGGTAAGACGGGAAATTTATCTTTAGGAATACAAAGTTAAAAAGTGAGACATTTGGAAATGAGACAGGTAAAAGGTGAAACATTTAGAGATAGGACAGGTAAAAGGTGAAACATTTAGAGATAGGACAGGTAAAAGGTGAAACACTTAGAGATAGGACAGGTAAAAGGTGAAACATTTAGAGATAGGACAGGTAAAAGGTGAAACACTTAGAGATAGGACAGGTAAAAGGTGAAACATTTAGAGATAGGACAGGTAAAAGGTGAAACACTTAGAGATAGGACAGGTAAAAGGTGAAACACTTAGAGATAGGACAGGTAAAAGGTGAAACACTTAGAGATAGGACAGGTAAAAGGTGAAACATTTAGAGATAGGACAGGTAAAAATGAGGAAGGTAAAAAAAAAAAGATGGGAAATGAGAATTTGAAAAAAAAAAGAAATCAGTGAAAACAGTGAAAACAGAGAAATGAGAATTAGAAAATAGACGAGAAGAATGAGTCTGTGGGAAAGGAATATTATTTTTTTTAGAAAGTAAAGGATTAGAATGAAGACTAGGTAATAAGTAAAGAACCCCGTCACGTCAAGTGGCGCATAGGGAATATAATGTTAGTTACCATAATTTTTACAGACCTTCGGCACATGATTTTTGGGGTAATTTAGTCGGAATTATGCCCGTGCCGCATTACTTTTCCTGAAAAAAAATCAGGTATCCATTTAAGGCTGGGTGAACCTGGCAGCCGTCGGTCAGGATCGAACCCGACCTTTTGTCCTTTGTAGTCCAGTTCACTAACCACTGAGCGGCTCCCTACTTTGGTAATAGGAAGTGATTTATTGTAAAGAGAGAAATCTGAAATAGAAAATTGAAGATGAGTAGGTTTTGAAAATGGAATGATTAAAAGATAAAGAATGGAAATATGCCAAATTCTATTCTATTCTATTCTATCAATGGAACCAGTTTTATTACAGCCAGGATTTTCCCTATCCGCTCTACCGCTTGTCACAGCCAAAAATGCGTCCCAAATTCACCATCATCATCGAGTGCTGTCTCCGCAACGAAGGTTGGCTACCATGGAGCGCCATTTTGCTCTGTTTCTTGCTTTGATGGTGCAGGTTGTCATAGGCTGATTTGTCCATCTTTTGATGTTACTCGTCCATGTTAGTCTTGGTCTACCTCTGCCTCTTTTACCTTGTATTTTCCCCTCCAGGAATACTTTTAGTAGGCTATTGTTCTTTTAACATGGTCCAAAAATAGCATTTGTCTTGTTTGGCGTCCCAAAAAGCATGGACAAATTCTGTTGACAATGTCGCTCCGTGCACATCCTACTCGACAGCACAGTGACCGTCTCACAACTTCTTAGTCCCCTCTTACAACATGCGTTGCAGTTAGCAGCGGCCAGTGGTTCTAGTCGTGTCTTCCCTGGCTGTGCAGCCCTGGGAGCCACACCTGGAACGTAAAATACCAATTTGGGGAGATGGAATAAGAACGGACAAGAACCATAAAGGTGAACAATTAGAAGATGATGTTGTTTCATAAAAGTAAAAGTGACAAATAAAATTAGTCAATTTAAGAAGTCATGTGGAAATGTAACAAAATACATAGAAAGTATAAAGAAATAATATAAAATGTTGAAAAATAGAAGCTATGATAAGTAAAGAAATAAATAATTAAAAAAGAAAGTTAAAATGGGAAGGTAAGAAATGACATGAGAAGTGTAAATTGAATGATTGAAATAAATAAAAAGACATGGTTCCGGTTTCATGGAGTACAAATAAATGTCATCACGACACTGTATAAGAAATGACGCTAGTGCAACATTAAAAGAAGAACGTGTTTCCACGGAGGTCAAATGTCAAACCCATGATGCATCTGGAGCAGGAAATGTTTCCGAAACTTGACAAGAAACGACCCCGTGGTAAAAATTAGCGGAACTAAAAATAGAATTTGCGTCATTTGTAGCTATTTATAGAGGTAAAGGTAAAGGTAAAGTACGAGACATGAATCGGCGTCTTAGCGCGCCCAAGGGGCGTTTGGTGGCCTCGGTAGCCTAGTTGTGAAAGTCACCCGACTAGCCTACCGTCGTCGGACAACCCGAGTTCGATTCCTTCTGGAAGCGGTGGGAATTGTACTAGTGATGGGAAAATAAATTACCCCCGCGGTCGACCCAACCGCTGGCAAAAATGGGTACCAGAGAAGTACTCTGAGAAGGTGAGGAATGCCGCCTCGCATCGTGAGTTTCGATTCTTGAAGCGACACTATCCAGAAGTCCCCGAACAATTCTGAATAGGTGGCCCAGCACATATAGGTATATATAGAATTACAATATCATATAGTTGCAAAGTTGTGTTTGACAATCAACGTGACGTCACGTAATGTCGTTAGCTCATTAAGCTTTCTTGTCTCTGTTTTGTGCTAAATCACAGCTATCTATAAATTGGTAAAGGCCGGCGCCAACTATATCTCCAAATATATGGCTTTCTAAAGGCCTACAAGATGACAGGAAATTCATGGAAAACCCTCCAATTAGCGTGATGATTTCAGCTTTGCAAGGAAGGGCGACAGTGTATAGAATGACGTCAACCGTCTATAGCCCTAGAGCTGATAACGTCACTCTAGTTGGAGTTTTCTTCCAGGTTTTATTTTCGCCCTTGGGCTTTTTATCAATAGATCTATGTATATAAATCTATAGATGTATATAATTACATCAAAGCAACGTTATCTGACATAACAATTGACTCTCTCATTATCTCTCTCTCGATTACTTTTGTTTCTGCTGGTTGAATATGAAACAGCTGCTACCATATTTTATGTGCCTTTGATGATATCTAGTCGTGTTTTTATGCTACTACATTTTTCTGAAGGTAAATTCTTTAAAACCATCTAGAAAGGTCTTTCAAAAAGAATGTTGAGTGATTTCTTTTAATACAAAGCTTGTATTAAAAGATAATGGAGAAGAACAAGAGGCAGACCCATAGTAAGATTGTGACGACGACAGATAACATCAAAGAAGCGCTACAACAACATCAGTTGACAATGAGTGAAGCCGATAAAATGGCGAGAACTAGAGCTTTGCATTTCTCTCCACACCCGAACGGCAACAAAAAGAAAGTGAAGAAAGAAGAAAACAAATTCTGAAGAGTACGCTTATAGTCGTAGATGCGCTCAGGCGCAATTTCCGAACCTTTCTACTCAACACATTCGACTTCATCATAATATTTGTGGGCACCGGGTTTGCCTTCCATCTTCCATCCCAAATAACTTACCCAGAATGGTTTGTCTGTTTCCGGAGCCAAATGGGGGAGGTATACCATGATTTTGATTAGTTGTGGCCATCGATTCCGACAAAAACAGTCAGCTATGAGTTACTCATCACTTTCAACCCAAGAGTTGTTGAACGCCTTAAACAAATAAACTAGTCTCTCCGCACCTCACTTGTGTAGTCTCATGCCTCACCCTGGAGATTTACAATATTCACCCTCAGCATTTAGAATGTTAAACATTGTCTCGTTTCTTAGTGAAATCATGATCATAGTCATCTATTTTGTTTTCGTGAAAACTCATCAACACTATTTTAGTTGTCAAAAGTTCATTGTCAAAAGTCGGTTTAATAAAGTCACCGATAACATAGATTATGAACATCAAATGGCAGTACAAAGTAACCAACTCTAATGTCTTACAACAAACTCCCATCCATCATGGCAGGACAAAGTAACCAACTCTAATGTCTTACAACAAACTCCCATCCATCATGGCAGTACGAAGTAACCAACTCTAATGTCTTACAACAAACTCCCATCCATCATGGCAGTACGAAGTAACCAACTCTAATGTCTTACAACAAACTCCCATCCATCATGGCAGTACGAAGTAACCAACTCTAATGTCTTACAACAAACTCCCATCCATCATGGCAGTACGAAGTAACCAACTCTAATGTCTTACAACAACTCCCATCCATCATGGCAGGACAAAGTAACCAACTCTAATGTCTTACAACAAACTCCCATCCATCATGGCAGGACAAAGTAACCAACTCTAATGTCTTACAACAAACTCCCCATCCATCATGGCAGGACAAAGTAACCAACTCTAATGTCTTACAACAAACTCCCCATCCATCATGGCAGGACAAAGTAACCAACTCTAATGTCTTACAACAAACTCCCCATCCATCATGGCAGGACAAAGTAACCAACTCTAATGTCTTACAACAAACTCCCCATCCATCATGGCAGGACAAAGTAACCAACTCTAATGTCTTACAACAAACTCCCCATCCATCATGGCAACACTTAGAAGTCGTAGACCAAGGTGGCTGGGTCATGTAAGAAGAATGGCAAACAATCGTACTCCCAAACAAATATTATATGGCGAACTTGAGGACAGAAAGAGACTAAAGGACAGACCAGTGCTGAGATATAAGGATGTTTTCAGGACTTCCTTGAAGCTATTCTCTATCAGTGAAAGAAACTGGGAAGATCTGGCAGCAGATCGTAGCACATGGAGAACAGAAATAAAAAAAATGGGGCAGCAACTTTCGAGGCAGCGCTGATATCAAATTCAGAAGACAAAAGGCGCAAGAGAAAGGAGACGAAGCCATGCATCACGAACATCATGTTCGTTCGGCGGATGGGTCTGGCTGTCCAATATTGGCAGATTCAGTCACGAGAGAAGCTGTTCAGCAAAGCAGCTTCCGCCATAAGACACTAATATTTCTTTATCAAACTACTGACTTATCATGATAGCTTGCTACCAACCGTTTGTCAAGACGCCAAAGGCCATATATAACATACCATTTGTTTAATAATGCTTTCCGTAAAAAAAAATTAGTTCAACAAAGTCATCTATAATATTACATTTGTTGAACAAAATCATACATTTTGATTTATGAAATCAAAAATTAATCTGTGTTCCTCTTATCTTCAGCCCGACCTATATTATAGCTACCCTTGTCCATTATCTGTGTTCCTCTTATCTTCAGCCCGACCTATCTTAGAGATAACCTTGTCCATTATCTGGGTTCCTCTTATCTTCAGCCCGACCTATCTTAGAGCTACCCTTGTCCATTACCTGTGTTCCTCTTATCTTCAGCCCGACCTATCTTAGAGATAACCTTGTCCATTATCTGTGTTCCTCTTATCTTCAGCCAGACCTATCTTAGAAATAACCTTGTCCATTATCTGTGTTCCTCTTATCTTCAGCCAGACCTATCTTAGAAATAACCTTGTCCATTATCTGTGTTCCTCTTATCTTCAGCCCGACCTATCTTAGAGATAACCTTGTCCATTATCTGTGTTCCTCTTATCTTCAGCCAGACCTATCTTAGAAATAACCTTGTCCATTATCTGTGTTCCTCTTATCTTCAGCCCCACCTATCTTGGAGCTACCCTTGTCCATTATCTGTGTTCCTCTTATCTTCAGCCCCACCTATCTTGGAGCTACCCTTGTCCATTATCTGTGTTCCTCTTATCTTCAGCCCCACCTATCTTGGAGCTACCCTTGTCCATTATCTGTGTTCCTCTTATCTTCAGCCCGACCTACCTTGGAGCTACCCTAGTCCATTATCTCGGTTCCTCCTATCTTCAGCCCGACCTATCTTGGAGCTACCCTTGTCCATTATCTGGGTTCCTCCTATCTTCAGCCCGACCTATCTTAGAGATAACCTTGTCCATTATCTGGGTTCCTCCTATCTTCAGCCCGACCTATCTTGGAGCTACCCTTGTCCATTATCTGGGTTCCTCTTATCTTCAGCCCGACCTATCTTAGAGATAACCTTGTCCATTATCTGGGTTCCTGTTATCTTCAGCCCGACCTATCTTAGAGATAACCTTGTCCATTATCTGTGTTCCTCTTATCTTCAGCCAGCCCTATCTTATAGATAACCTTGTCCATTATCTGGGTTCCTCTTATCTTCAGCCCGACTATCTTAGAGATAACCTTGTCCATTATCTAGGTTCCTCTTATCTTCAGCCCGACCTATCTTAGAGATAACCTTGTCCATTATCTGGGTTCCTCTTATCTTCAGCCCGACCTATCTTAGAGATAACCTTGTCCATTATCTGTGTTCCTCTTATCTTCAGCCCGACCTATCTTAGAGCTACCCTTGTCCATTATCTGTGTTCCTCTTATTTTCAACCCGACCTATCTTAGAGATAACCTTGTCCATTATCTGTGTTCCTCTTATCTTCAGCCCGATCTATCTTAGAGCTACCCTTGTCCATTATCTGTGTTCCTCTTATCTTCAGCCCGATCTATCTTAGAGCTACCCTTGTCCATTATCTGTGTTCCTCTTATCTTCAACCCGACCTATCTTAGAGATAACCTTGTCCATTATCTCTGTTCCTCCATAAATTCATAAAGTCATACATAATGTATCTTTTTTTAAAACAAATTCATCATTAACATAAATTCATTTATAATACATCGCTGTTTTAACAAATTCATCCTTAACATAAATTCATTCATAATACATCGTTGTTTTAACAAATTCATCCTTAACATAAATTCATTCATAATACATCGTTGTTTTAACAAATTCATCCTTAACATGAAATCATTCATAATACATCGTTGTTTTAACAAATTCATTCTTAACATAAATTCATTCATAATACATCATGGTTTTAATAAATTCATCCTTAACATAAATTCATTCATAAAACATATTTGTTTTAATTAATTCATCCTTAACATAAATTCATTCTTAATACATCGTTGTTTTAACAAATTCATCCTTACTATTAGTTCATTCATACTACATCGTTGTTTTAATAAATTCATCCTTAATATTAATTCATTCATAATACATCGTTGTTTTAATAAATTCATCCTTAACATAAATTCATTCATAATACATCGTTGTTTTAATAAAGTCATCCTTAACATAAGTTCATTCATAATACATAGTTGTTTAATAAAGTCATCCTTAACATAAATTCATTCAAAATACATCGTTGTTTCAACAAATTCATCCTTAACATAAATTCATTCATACTACATCGTTGTTTTAATAAATTCATCCTTAACATAAATTCATTCATAATACGTTTTTGTTTTAACAAATTCATCCTATACATAACATTGATTTAACATTCATTCGTAACACATTGGTTCAAACATTTCATCAAAAACACAACCTCTGTTACATAATAATCCTGAATCCAATCATTCTTTTTCTTTAAAAAAGAAATAAATGTGGTTGCTGTAGCTCGCTGGTTAATTATTAATGACAAGAAACAGGGATGGTTTGATCCCGATAAACGGCTCCTAGGTTCCTCCAGCCTTGCATACGTACCGAATTATTTCGGGACATTTGGGCGATCTGGCGTGATGCCGACTACACCACCTATCAAATGTGACAATGTGATATTAATCAAAGAATATTTTCCGTCCCGTCACCTCTGGATGCCGTCCCGTCACCTCTGGATGCCGTCCCGTCACCTCTAAATGCAGTGACCTAGCATTGTAACACAATTCCCCCGCAGTACGACATGCTATTAGACTGCATTTACCCCCCAGTATAAATTATTCCGATGTTTTTTATTGTTTACATTAAACACTTTAGTTCGTGCCTGGTTCGTCTCTGGTTATTTTGAGTACTTCTATAAATAACATGTAATTTTATGTCGGTATGCATCTACAAATAAAAGCAACAATTAATGACACCTGGATCGTGTGCCTGTTTCCAGATTGTATCCAAATCTGAAAGTGCCATTTGTCTCTGTTGTCCAGGAGAGACAACCAATGGTTTTATCCCCCCTTAGTGTTACTGTTAATAGTTTCTTAATATCATGGACATGCACCAGTGACGGTTACTGTCGTTGTTGTCTCCTCTTTGGGTTAACAAACTTGTACTCTGGCCGTTCTATCCTGAAGGTATTGAGAGACCCAACTGAATAAACGACCCTGGATGCCAAGTCCAAAAAGCTTGTTCTTTAAACCCTCTCGCCATACCCTATCAAAAGCCTTCTCTATGTCGACCCACAACGCCAGTGTGTGCCTCCCTTCCCGTAGAGCATCCTCTATTTCCGTGCAATGCAGGCGACCAGGTCTCCAGTTGATCTGCGCCGACGGAAGCCACTTTGCTGTGGCACGATTTGTTGTTTTGTCTCCAAATGCCACATAAGTCTTCTGTTAACCAGCCCCTCCATGAGCTTACTCATGGAAACTCAGTAGGCTAATTGGTCTATAGCTGCTTGGGTCCAGTGGGTCCCCTCCACGCCAGAGGACGGGCACCATAATAGCCTCTTTCCAGATTGCCGGCACATGACCTCTCTTCCAGCTAGCATTTATTATCCCTAGAAGCCGGCTCTTGGTTTTCTGTCCCAGGTTTAGGAGCATTTCGTTGGAGATGCCATCTTTACCAGAGGAACTCTCGAGCCTTAATCCTTTGAGGGCAACATCTAATTCAGTTGGGGCAAAGATGGTCGTCCAGTGCTCTTCTGGTGCCAAAGTCATGTGTTTTGCATCTTTGGTTCTCCCGCCTTGCAGCTTTCTGTTTGTCTATTGGGATGTTTATTCTACTAATGTTTTTGTAAGTCTCTATCAGTAAAATGAGACCTAATTTTCAATGTTAGGAAGAGACAATCATCATTGTTTGGCCATGTAATGAGAAGAGAACAACTTGAATATATTGTAACAACTGGAAAAATTAAGGGACGAAGAGATAAAGGGAAGCAAAGAGAAAAAATAACAGACAGCTTAAGCGAATGGCTTGGCAGAAGGTCAACAACAGAAATGATAAATAGCTGCCGAGATCGAAAGTTGTGGAGAGACATGATCACCTACGCCACTAGACCCGGTACTTGATGATGATGATCAGTAGATTTGCTGCCCCTCTGCCCGCGAGGATGTTCTGACTGTGTGCTAATGATATTGGAGGTCGGCAGCTGTTTTCGTCGCTCAGAGCTCTCGCAAGGTTCCATAGTCTATGACCATTTTTGTCTAGATCAAGGCTCTCTGTTTTGTCTATCCAGCCCTGCCCCCCTGATACTATGACGACACGCCTGTATCCGGCCGAGGCTGCCCCGCAGGCAACGTCGCCCCCATGCTGTGCGACGCTTCAGCCAGTTCTCTGGCAGAGTCCAGCTCCCCCTCCAGCCCCTGTATCTCCCCACTCCTGTATGTCTTGTAGCCTCATCTTGCTCCACCAGGAATCCCTAACAGCCCTCAAGATTCCATTTGTCAAGCGCTCTATCAAACCATTGACCTTCTTTCCGTGGGTGTTGATAGGCGCAGTATATGCATCAGTGAGCCTGGCAAACTCTTCCCAATCTGCTCTCTTATAGTTCCAGCGGGGAACGGGTATTTGCAACTCCTGTTAGTGAGCACGAGCCACTAAAAGTTTGACTGGTCTATGGTCACTATCTCCAAGTTGATTCAGCACTTTTCTGCTTATTTTGATAGATATGTCTCCAGTTGCAAATGCTAGGTCTGGAGTGGAAGTTGTTTTCCATCTTCTTGAGTAGAAGGTTGGGGGGTGGGGGGGGGCTGTTTTTCCCTAGAGTTTATGAGGAATAGGTTGTTGTCTATTTCCCATTCTTCCACTTCTTCACCTCGAACATTGGACTCCTTATATCCCCATCTTTCAGAGTGGCTGTTAAAGTCTCCTACGACCAGACACTTTGATGGTGTTATTTCCATTGACCCCAGCTTCAGTAATTTGTAATTTGGACAGTGTATATTATATATCCTTATACTAGCGGAGTTAATGTATAGGTCTGTACCAATGATCTCTGCCTCTCCGTTTGTGACTACATCTATCAGTTTTGCTGGGATGGAATTTTTAATAAGTATAAGAGTTCCACCCTTGTGACCTTCCCTGTCTTGTCTAAATGTTTGGTAGCCCCTGATCATAAATCTGTGCTGAGGATTAAGATGAGTTTCCTGGATGCAGGCAACGTCTATCTCCTCCTCCGCCAGTCTGATTGTTAGAGCTTGTTTTTTGTGGTATATGCCCTCCGCATTCCAGTGTACTATATTCAGCTGTTTCTTGAAGCCTTTCCGGTCTGCGGTAGTTTCTATCATAATTAGAGTCTGTTAGATCCAGTCTGATTGATTACTTGTTAAAACGTTGCACTGTGTTCTGAGCCAGTGGCCCAGTGCATCCGATTTCAGCCAGCATTTTATTCAGGTTTGCTTTCTTTAGCCTTTCATTGTCCCTAATCTTCCTGCAAGGCAGCAGATTATCTTTTCTGTAGAGGGATTCTGCCCTTAGATGGTCGGCCCTCCCAGGTTTACGAGCACAATCTACCCAAGCTTGATGTAGTAATTAGTTGGTGATTAGACCATCACCATCACACATCAAACAACAGACTATAAGACCCTCCTAACTATCACGAACTTCCGGGAGTCTCACCGATGCTGACAAGTCATGTTATGACAAGTTTTTTAAACTAAAAGTTCTACCAGATATATACGAATATATGATGAAACATGTAATTTACTATTTTGATAGTTTGTCAAAGAAGGTGTTGATCTCCTCCTGCGTTAGTGGACGCATGGTTGTTTACTAATTTGGTTCATTTAAGACAGCGTCCACAAGAGTCAGAGTGAAATGAATCTCCATTGTCGCCAACCCTCGATGCAGGGAGAAAGCACGACAAGATTGTGTTCTGATCTTATACTCCAGGCATTGTGCCAGTAAAAGCTAAACTGTAACGGCCGCCGTTGAGAAAGAACGAAATTCTGCAAATTCAGATCTTGACCTGATCAGGCTTTGTTCAAACGTAAACAAGCGTCCATCTCCAGAAGAAGAAATGAAAGGAAAATATGAAGAAAATCTTCCTCGAATTCCATTTCTTGGAGTAGGCCATCCCCGCCTTTGACCTGTCTAGATTGGGTGATCTCTTGGTAGCATTGCTCCTACTAGAGCAACTACTTGCGGATATGGGCACACAGGCTCCTCTGCCACGTTGTGGTGGAGACACGTCACACAAGCAATTTAGTACACATGCTCCACTGGCAAAGCTTTAATGTTTAAAACCTCATGTTATAGTAGAGCATCTACTGAGTTATAATGTTGCATAGTGTCACATCTGATCTGTCATAGAGCATCTACTGAGTTATAATGTTGCATAGTGTCACATCTGATCTGTCATATAGCATCTACTGAGTTATAATGTTGCATAGTGTCAGATCTGATCTGTCACAGAGCATCTACTGAGTTATAATGTTGCATAGTGTCACATCTGATCTGTCATAGAGCATCTACTGAGTTATAATGTTGCATAGTGTCACATCTGATCTGTCATAGAGCATCTACTGAGTTATAATGTTGCCTAGTGTCACATCTGATCTGTCATAGAGCATCTACTGAGTTATAAGGTTGCATAGTGTCACATCTGATCTGTCATAGAGCATCTACTGAGTTATAATGTTGAATAGTGTCAGATCTGATCTGTCATAGAGCATCTACTGAGTTATAATGTTGCATAGTGTCAGATCTGATCTGTCACAGAGCATCTACTGAGTTATAATGTTGCATAGTGTCAGATCTGATCTGTCATAGAGCATCTACTGAGTTATAAGGTTGCATAGTGTCAGATCTGATCTGTCATAGAGCATCTACTGAGTTATAATGTTGCATAGTGTCAGATCTGATCTGTCATAGAGCATCTACTGAGTTATAATGTTGCATAGTGTCACATCTGATCTGTCATAGAGCATCTACTGAGTTATAAGGTTGCATAGTGTCAGATCTGATCTGCCATAGAGCATCTACTGAGTTATAATGTTGCATAGTGTCAGATCTGATCTGTCATAAAGCATCTACTGAGTTATAATGTTGCATAGTGTCACATCTGGTCGGTCATAGAGCATCTACTGAGTTATAATGTTGCATAGTGTCACATCTGGTAGGTCATAGAGCATCTACTGAGTTATAATGTTGCATAGTGTCACATCTGGTCGGTCATAGAGCATCTACTGAGTTATAATGTTGCATAGTGTCACATCTGATCTGTCATAGAGCATCTACTGAGTTATAATGTTGAATAGTGTCACATCTGATCTGTCATAGAGCATCTACTGAGTTATAATGTTGCATAGTGTCACATCTGATCTGTCATAGAGCATCTACTGAGTTATAAGGTTGCATAGTGTCAGATCTGATCTGTCATAGAGCATCTACTGAGTTATAATGTTGCATAGTGTCAGATCTGATCTGTCATAAAGCATCTACTGAGTTATAATGTTGCATAGTGTCACATCTGGTCGGTCATAGAGCATCTACTGAGTTATAATGTTGCATAGTGTCACATCTGGTAGGTCATAGAGCATCTACTGAGTTATAATGTTGCATAGTGTCACATCTGGTCGGTCATAGAGCATCTACTGAGTTATAATGTTGCATAGTGTCACATCTGATCGGTCATGGCTGAGGCAGTCAGAGCAGGTTCATACCAACATCAGGTTCAAAATAAGGTAATCAAATAATTGGTAGTGGTAATCGATACATATCATGTGGAGAATTACGACAAATCAAAACGGACCAAGAATAAATTTAGCCTGATCATTAGTTTCATAATTCATCATCACTGAGTGCCGTCTCCGCATCGAGGGGGTATCTACCATGGAGCGCCATTCTGTTCTGTCTCTTGCTTTGTTGGTGCAGGCTGTTATAGGCTTACTTGTCCATCCATTGATTTTACTCGTCCATGTCAGTCTTTGTCTGCCCCTTTTACCTTGTATTTTCCCTTCCAAGATTACTTTCAGTAGGCTGCTGTGCAACATGCCACGAAAATCTCATTTGTCTTGTTTGAATTGTGTTTAGTAGTTCTCTTTTTATTGTTAGTTGTAAGACTTCATCATTTGTTTTCTTTTGCTTCCATCCAATTCTTCCTATTCTTCTATAAATCTACATGTCAAAGGCTTCAATTCTCTGTTCTGTTTTCTTGTCTAATGTTCATTAGTTTACATTGGAAAAATCTATGACAACATAAGGACTAAGAAATGACTAACCAAATGATCTCGACGCTAGCAGGATAGACGCAGTGACTGAAAGAGAAGATACACAACTAAATGATCTCGAAACTAGCAGAATAGACGCAGTGACTGAAAGAGAAGATACACAGCTAAATTATCTCGTCGCTAGGATGATAGATGCAGTGACTGAAAGAGAAGATACACAACTAAATGATCTCGATGATATACGCAGTGACTGAAAGAGAAGATACACAACTAAATGATCTCGATGATAGACGCAGTGACTGAAAGAGAAGATACACAACTAAATGATCTCGACGCTAGGATGATAGACGCAGTGACTGAAAGAGAAGATACACAACTAAATGATCTCGATGATATACGCAGTGACTGAAAGAGAAGATACACAACTAAATGATCTCGATGATAGACGCAGTGACTGAAAGAGAAGAAAAACAACTAAATGATCTCGATGATATACGCAGTGACTGAAAGAGAAGATACACAACTAAATTATCTCGACGCTAGGATGATAGACGCAGTGACTGAAAGAGAAGATACACAACTAAATGATCTCGATGATATACGCAGTGACTGAAAGAGAAGATACACAACTAAATGATCTCGATGATAGACGCAGTGACTGAAAGAGAAGATACACAACTAAATGATCTCGACGCTAGGATGATAGACGCAGTGACTGAAAGAGAAGATACACAACTAAATGATCTCGATGATATACGCAGTGACTGAAAGAGAAGATACACAACTAAATGATCTCGATGATAGACGCAGTGACTGAAAGAGAAGAAAAACAACTAAATGATCTCGATGATATACGCAGTGACTGAAAGAGAAGATACACAACTAAATTATCTCGACGCTAGGATGATAGACGCAGTGACTGAAAGAGAAGATACACAACTAAATTATCTCGATGATATACGCAGTGACTGAAAGAGAAGATACACAACTAATGATCTCGATGATAGACGCAGTGACTGAAAGAGAAGATAAACAACTAAATGATCTCGATGATATACGCAGTGACTGAAAGAGAAGATACACAACTAAATTATCTCGACGCTAGGGTGATAGACGCAGTGACTGAAAGAGAAGATACACAACTAAATGATCTCGATTATATACGCAGTGACTGAAAGAGAAGATACACAACTAAATGATCTCGACGCTAGGATGATAGACGCAGTGACTGAAAGAGAAGATACACATCTCAATGATCTCGACACTAGGATGATAGACGCAGTGACTGAAAGAGAAGATACACATCTAAATGATCTCGACGCTAGGATGATAGACGCAGTGACTGAAAGAGAAGATACACAACTAAATGATCTCGACGCTAGGATGATAGACGCAGTGACTGAAAGAGAAGATACACATAAAATTGATCTCGATGATAGACGCAGTGACTGAAAGAGAAGATACACAACTAAATGATCTCGATGATATACGCAGTGACTGAAAGAGAAGATACACAACTAAATGATCTCGACGCTAGGAAGACAGACGCAGTGACTGAAAGAGAAGATACACATCTAAATGATCTCGACGCTAGGATGATAGACGCAGTGACTAAAAGAGAAGATACACAACTAAATGATCTCGACGCTAGGATGATAGACGCAGTGACTGAAAGAGAAGATACACAACTAAATGATCTCGATTAAATACGCAGTGACTGAAAGAGAAGATACACAGCTAAATGATCTCGACGCTAGGATGATAGACGCAGTGACTGAAAGAGAAGATACACAACTAAATGATCTCGATTATATACGCAGTGACTGAAAGAGAAGATACACAACTAAATGATGTCAATGATATACGCAGTGACTGAAAGAGAAGATACACAACTAAATGATGTCAATGATATACGCAGTGACTGAAAGAGAAGATACACAACTAAATGATGTCAATGATAGACGCAGTGACTGAAAGAGAAGATACACAACTAAAT
This sequence comes from Megaustenia siamemsis, assembly GCA_032433765.1. Taxonomy (NCBI): domain Eukaryota; kingdom Metazoa; phylum Mollusca; class Gastropoda; order Stylommatophora; family Ariophantidae; genus Megaustenia; species Megaustenia siamemsis. The sequence goes on along the minus strand of JAVIAB010000126.1, from coordinate 70,799,523 downwards.
GATGTCAATGATATACGCAGTGACTGAAAGAGAAGATACACAATTAAATGATGTCAATGATATACACAGTGACTGAAAGAGAAGATAAACAACTAAATGATCTCGACGCTAGGATGATAGACGTAGTGACTGAAAGAGAAGATACACAACTAAATGATCTCGATTATATACGCAGTGACTGAAAGAGAAGATACACAACTAAATGATCTCGACACTAGGATGATAGACGCAGTGACTGAAAGAGAAGATACACAACTAAATGATCTCGACACTAGGATGATAGACGCAGTGACTGAAAGAGAAGATACACAATTAAATGATCTCGACGCTAGGATGATAGACGCAGTGACTGAAAGAGAAGATACACAACTAAATGATCTCGACGCTAGGATGATAGACGCAGTGACTGAAAGAGAAGATACACAACTAAATGATCTCGATTATATACGCAGTGACTGAAAGAGGAGATACACAACTAAATGATCTCGACGCTAGGATGATAGACGCAGTGACTGAAAGAGAAGATACACAACTAAATGATGTCAATGATAGACGCAGTGACTGAAAGAGAAGATACACAACTAAATGATGTCGATGATATACGCAGTGACTGAAAGAGAAGATACACAACTAAATGATGTCAATGATATACGCAGTGACTGAAAGAGAAGATACACAACTAAATGATCTCGATGATATACGCAGTGACTGAAAGGGAAGATACACAACTAAATGATCTCGATGATATACGCAGTGACTGAAAGAGAAGATACACAACTAAATGATCTCGATGATATACGCAGTGACTGAAAGAGAAGATACACAACTAAATGATCTCGATGATATACGCAGTGACTGAAAGAGAAGATACACAACTAAATGATCTCGATGATATACGCAGTGACTGAAAGAGAAGATACACAACTAAATGATCTCGAAACTAGCAGAATAGACGCAGTGACTGAAAGAGAAGATACACAGCTAAATTATCTCGTCGCTAGGATGATAGATGCAGTGACTGAAAGAGAAGATACACAACTAAATGATCTCGATGATATACGCAGTGACTGAAAGAGAAGATACACAACTAAATGATCTCGATGATAGACGCAGTGACTGAAAGAGAAGATACACAACTAAATGATCTCGACGCTAGGATGATAGACGCAGTGACTGAAAGAGAAGATACACAACTAAATGATCTCGATGATATACGCAGTGACTGAAAGAGAAGATACACAACTAAATGATCTCGATGATAGACGCAGTGACTGAAAGAGAAGAAAAACAACTAAATGATCTCGATGATATACGCAGTGACTGAAAGAGAAGATACACAACTAAATTATCTCGACGCTAGGATGATAGACGCAGTGACTGAAAGAGAAGATACACAACTAAATGATCTCGATGATATACGCAGTGACTGAAAGAGAAGATACACAACTAAATGATCTCGATGATAGACGCAGTGACTGAAAGAGAAGATACACAACTAAATGATCTCGACGCTAGGATGATAGACGCAGTGACTGAAAGAGAAGATACACAACTAAATGATCTCGATGATATACGCAGTGACTGAAAGAGAAGATACACAACTAAATGATCTCGATGATAGACGCAGTGACTGAAAGAGAAGAAAAACAACTAAATGATCTCGATGATATACGCAGTGACTGAAAGAGAAGATACACAACTAAATTATCTCGACGCTAGGATGATAGACGCAGTGACTGAAAGAGAAGATACACAACTAAATTATCTCGATGATATACGCAGTGACTGAAAGAGAAGATACACAACTAATGATCTCGATGATAGACGCAGTGACTGAAAGAGAAGATAAACAACTAAATGATCTCGATGATATACGCAGTGACTGAAAGAGAAGATACACAACTAAATTATCTCGACGCTAGGGTGATAGACGCAGTGACTGAAAGAGAAGATACACAACTAAATGATCTCGATTATATACGCAGTGACTGAAAGAGAAGATACACAACTAAATGATCTCGACGCTAGGATGATAGACGCAGTGACTGAAAGAGAAGATACACATCTCAATGATCTCGACACTAGGATGATAGACGCAGTGACTGAAAGAGAAGATACACATCTAAATGATCTCGACGCTAGGATGATAGACGCAGTGACTGAAAGAGAAGATACACAACTAAATGATCTCGACGCTAGGATGATAGACGCAGTGACTGAAAGAGAAGATACACATAAAATTGATCTCGATGATAGACGCAGTGACTGAAAGAGAAGATACACAACTAAATGATCTCGATGATATACGCAGTGACTGAAAGAGAAGATACACAACTAAATGATCTCGACGCTAGGAAGACAGACGCAGTGACTGAAAGAGAAGATACACATCTAAATGATCTCGACGCTAGGATGATAGACGCAGTGACTAAAAGAGAAGATACACAACTAAATGATCTCGACGCTAGGATGATAGACGCAGTGACTGAAAGAGAAGATACACAACTAAATGATCTCGATTAAATACGCAGTGACTGAAAGAGAAGATACACAGCTAAATGATCTCGACGCTAGGATGATAGACGCAGTGACTGAAAGAGAAGATACACAACTAAATGATCTCGATTATATACGCAGTGACTGAAAGAGAAGATACACAACTAAATGATGTCAATGATATACGCAGTGACTGAAAGAGAAGATACACAACTAAATGATGTCAATGATATACGCAGTGACTGAAAGAGAAGATACACAACTAAATGATGTCAATGATAGACGCAGTGACTGAAAGAGAAGATACACAACTAAATGATGTCAATGATATACGCAGTGACTGAAAGAGAAGATACACAATTAAATGATGTCAATGATATACACAGTGACTGAAAGAGAAGATAAACAACTAAATGATCTCGACGCTAGGATGATAGACGTAGTGACTGAAAGAGAAGATACACAACTAAATGATCTCGATTATATACGCAGTGACTGAAAGAGAAGATACACAACTAAATGATCTCGACACTAGGATGATAGACGCAGTGACTGAAAGAGAAGATACACAACTAAATGATCTCGACACTAGGATGATAGACGCAGTGACTGAAAGAGAAGATACACAATTAAATGATCTCGACGCTAGGATGATAGACGCAGTGACTGAAAGAGAAGATACACAACTAAATGATCTCGACGCTAGGATGATAGACGCAGTGACTGAAAGAGAAGATACACAACTAAATGATCTCGATTATATACGCAGTGACTGAAAGAGGAGATACACAACTAAATGATCTCGACGCTAGGATGATAGACGCAGTGACTGAAAGAGAAGATACACAACTAAATGATGTCAATGATAGACGCAGTGACTGAAAGAGAAGATACACAACTAAATGATGTCGATGATATACGCAGTGACTGAAAGAGAAGATACACAACTAAATGATGTCAATGATATACGCAGTGACTGAAAGAGAAGATACACAACTAAATGATCTCGATGATATACGCAGTGACTGAAAGGGAAGATACACAACTAAATGATCTCGATGATATACGCAGTGACTGAAAGAGAAGATACACAACTAAATGATCTCGATGATATACGCAGTGACTGAAAGAGAAGATACACAACTAAATGATCTCGATGATATACGCAGTGACTGAAAGAGAAGATACACAACTAAATGATCTCGATGATATACGCAGTGACTGAAAGAGAAGATACACAACTAAATGCACCAATTAAAGCCTCACTCCACATAGAACAAATCAACGAAAGCTTCTAAACCAAACCGTGAACTAAACGTGGTCTCCAGCATGTAGCAGTGAACTAATGACAAACGCCTGATTGCTGACTTCTGTGTCCGGTTTCTCCTGTCACGACATTCCCAACATCACGAGGACATACAAACATATAAAACAGACACTAGAAAGCAGAAGTCACTGAGCAAATTAGCGGTTCTTGTCCCAGCACCAACTAGTTCCAGGCAACACTACAACAACTTTAATACTATTACTAGTATTATTTTGTAATTTCATGAAGATTAATGAGATTTGTTAGGACATAAATAAAAAGATAAACTTTGAGTATTGCTCGGTTAGCTAGAAGACTTGAACCTGTTAGTTGCCACAGAAGAACGTTACAGCAAAGATTAGAAGAGTTTTATTAATTAATGTTGACAGATTGACAAGAGAATCATTTTGAGAACAGGAACTAGAAGTGGATATCTAGAAGTTAGCATTTGAGGCATTCTCTTGCTGTCATCGAGACAGACGTAGTCAGTTTTGTATTTTAATCGGTAAGTATTGATTGTTGTAATACAGTTATTTATGTGAAATAAAATAACTTTTAAATAAAATATGTATTCCACTTCTTCTTTTCTCTTTTCACTGATACCTAAGAGGTGTCGTGGTTTATATCAATTGTCGTTCTTGTGCTGCTCGAATTGTCTGAATTAGTGATTTTCCTTTGTTGTTACATGTCTCTGTTGCTGCATCTATCTATCTTCTTCTGGGTCTTCCTCTTGGTCTTTTTCCATGCATTCTTGAGAAGAACGCCCTTGATGGTGATTGGTAAGGGTTCATTCTGACCAGGTGGCCAAACCATTTAAGTTGTTGTTCTATATATTCTTGGCAGGGTTTTGTTCCTACTATTTTTCTTATGGTTTCATTTGGTATTCTATCTCTTCTTGTGTTTGTTACTTTTCTCAAGCAACGCATCTCACATGTATTGATCTTTCTTAATTGTGATTTAGAAAGGGTCCATGTTTGACTTTCATTGCACAATGTTGGTATGAAGATGCTATTTATCATTTGTCGTTTAGCTGGCATAGAAATGTTTGGATGTCTTAGCAATGGTGAAAGCTGGTATGTGACAACATTTGCTTTTAAATATTGCGTGTTTGTAATTCTTGTCTTCATCTGCAGCTCACGTTTATTGTGCACAAAATGATGTTCATTTTCTCTTCTTCATTATCGATGTCATTGCTAAATACGTGGCCGTTTCTCTTATTCCTCCACTATTCTTGAACTCATTCCATGGTGTACTACCTATTCCTGCACTATTCTTGAACTCATTCCATGCTGTACTACCTATTCCTCCACTATTCTTGAACTCATTCCATGGTGTACTACCTATTCCTCCACTATTCTTGAACTCATTCAAGTTCTTTTTTTTTTTTACAGGTTAACTTAACCAATATTATGACTTCAAAATAGTTTGTGGACTGTAATTTCCAGGCCTTGAACGAATTTATCCAATTCTCATTATAACATTAAGAAATAATCATAATAAATACAAAACACTACGTATTCTATTAATTCCAAAAACTCTGGGTTTAATTTTTTTTATTTATTTCATTTATCGTTCGCCAACTTTCTCCACTGGAGAAGTCCATAGAGACTAGGAACTGAATTGTGCGTGTTAATCAGTTTTTCCCTGGCAGCCGTGTGCACAGGGGCCCCTCGCCGCACAGGCAGATAACTCCAACATCGGAGGTACTTTTTTCCTTCCGTCGATGAGTAATTAACGTTTGAAACAGGGCCTCGCTGCCGAGACTAGGCCTGGTTGCCGCAGAGACAAACCACACATACAAATCCAAACTGATGCATGCGGGATTTGAACTCACAAACCTTTCTGTCTCGAGACCGACGTCTAGCCTCAAGACCAACCAGTCCATCGCTTTACTCTTTATTTAAAGACTCTTTACACAAGAACATTACAGCCCATCCTTATTAAAATGTTAATAACATTATCATAAATTGCATTACATTGTGTCCACTTTAACATAACATTGTATGTCACATCACCATTAATTTAAAAAGATAAATCTACGGCCCAATAATTAACTTAATAAGACAAGCAATTTTTCTGTCTTAGGCAGCTTGTATGCATGAATAAAGTGGGGTTATTAAATTATGCACATAATTAGGAGAAACGTGTACAGGACTTGTTTTATTTGGTCGGTATGTAGTTGACAAGAGCATGGAGTTCCTGGCCTTGACAGGCAGTTAGGGAAAAGTAATGGTTGCCTCCCCTGCCTTGATAGATGTATGAGGAATATGGTGATTGTGACTATATTCTTTTCCAATCACAGAACATTTTTTGGAATATGTGGTCGATATCACGCCAGGCCGACTTTACTTCTAAGAAAAATATCTGGGACCCATTTTTTTTATTCCAGAAAAGATACATGGTAATCATTTACGGCTGGACGAACCTAGAAGTTGTATATCAAGAACGATTACGAACATAGAAGCTGTCTATCAAGATCGAACATGAACCTAGAAGTTGTCAATCAAGATAGATCTCGAACCTAGAAGTTGTCTATCAAGATAGATCACGAACCTAGAAGTTGTCTATCAAGATAGATCACGAACCTAGAAGTTGTCTATCAAGATAGATCACGAACCTAGAAGTTGTCTATCAAGATAGATCACGAACCTAGAAGTTGTCTATCAAGATAGATCACGAACCTAGAAGTTGTCTATCAAGATAGATCAATAACATAGAAGTTGTCTATCAAGATAGATCACGAACCTAGAAGTTGTCTATCAAGATAGATCACGAACCTAGAAGTTGTCTATCAAGATAGATCACGAACCTAGAAGTTGTCTATCAAGATAGATCACGAACCTAGAGGCTGTCGGTCAAGACTTACCCCGAACCTACGTTATCAGCTGTTTAGTTTAACCGGTGCTCTTAACTTTCAGTCCCGACTTTTTGTTGTTGGGGTTCTAAAAATATTCTCTGTGATTCGATCACAGGAGTGACCCCTACCAACAACACAACATTCATCAGCTGGTAACTATTGTAAACATTACTTCCATATATGAGGTGGGACTCATGAGTCCTGACAGGCCGTCGTTATCTTATAAAAATGTATATGGAAGGAAAACAAGCTGAATAGCTAATGTAAAAAAGCTGACTACTAAATGTGAACAAGCTGACTAGTCAATGTGAACAAGGTGACTAGTCAGTGTGAACAAGCTGACTAGTCAATGTGAACAGGGTGACTATCCAATGTGAACAAGCTGACTAGCCAATGTGAACAAGCTGACTTGGCAATGTGAACAAGCTGACTAATCAATGTGAACAAGCTGACTAGTCAATGTGAACAAGATAACTAGTCAATGTGAACAAGCTAACTAGTCAATGTGAACAAGCTGACTAGTCAATGTGAACACGCTGATTCGCCAATGTGAACAAGCTGACCAACCAATGTGAACAAGCTGACTAGCCAATGTGAACAAGCTGACTTGGCAATGTGAACAAGCTGACTAATCAATGTGAACAAGCTCACTTGGCAATGTGAACAAGCTGACTAGCCAATGTGAACAAGGTGACTAGTCAATGTGAACAAGGTCACTAGTTAATGTGAACAAGGTGACTAGTCAATGTGATCAAGGTGACTAGTCAATGTGAACAAGGTGACTTGTCAGTGTGAACAAGCTGACTGACCAATGTGAACAAGCTGAATAGTCAAAGTGAACAAGCTGACCAGCCAATGTAAACAAAGCTGACTAGCCAATGTGAACAAAGCTGACTAGCCAATGTGAATAAGCTGACTTGTCAATGTGAACAAGCTCATTAGTCAATGTGAACAAGCTGAATAGCCAAATTGAACAAGGTGACTAGCCAATGTGAACAAGGTGACTATCCAAAGTGAACAAGCTGACTAGTCAATGTGAACAAAGAGACTAGCCAATGAGAACAAGCTGAAAAGTGAATGTGAACAAACAGACTAGCCAATGTGAACAAGGTGACTATCCAATGTGAACAAGCAGACTAGCCAATGTGAACAAACTGACTAGTCAATGTGAACAAAGAGACTAGCCAATGTGAACAAGCTGAATAGTGAATGTGAACAAACAGACTAGCCAATGTGAACAAGGTGACTATCCAATGTGAACAAGCAGACTAGCCAATGCGAACAAACTGACTTGGCAATGTGAACAAGTTGACTAGTCAATGTGAACAAGGTGACTTGTCAATGTGAACGAGCTAGCTAGTCAATGTGAACAAACTGACTAGTCAATGTGAACAAGTTGACTAGTCAATGTGAACAAGGTGACTAGTCAATGTGAACAACGTGACTAGTCAATGTGAACAAGCTAGCTAGTCAATGTGAACACGGTGACTAGTCAATGTGAACACTGTGACTAGTCAATGTGAACAAGGTGACTAGTCAATGTGAACAACGTGACTAGTCAATGTGAACAAGGTCACTAGTCAATGTGAACAAGCTGACTAGCCAATGTAAACAAGCTGACTAGTCAATGTGAACAAGGTGACTAGCCAATGCGAACAATCTGACTAATCAATGTGAACAAACAGACTAGCCAATGTGAACAAGCTGACTAGTCAATGTGAACAAACATACTAGCCAATGTGAACAGGCTGACTAGTCAATGTGAACAATGTGACTATCAATTGTGGAAAAAAGTGCCTAGCCAATGTGAAGAAGCTGACTAGTCAATGTGAACAAAGTGAATAGCCAATGTGAAGAAGCTGACTAGTCAATGTGAACAATGTGAATAGCCAATGTGAAGAAGCTGACTAGCCAATGTGAACAAGCTGACTAGTCAATGTGATCAAGCTGACTAGTCAATGTGATCAAGCTGAATAGCATTTGTGAAAAAAGTGCCTAGTCAATGTGAATAAGCTGACTAGTCAATGTGAACAAGCTGACTAGTCAATGTGAACAAGCTGACTAGTCAATGTGAACAAGCTAACTAGTCAATGTGAACAAGCTAACTAGTCAATGTGAACAAGCTGACTAGTCAATGTGAACAAGCTGACTAGTCAATGTGAACAAGCTGACTAGCGAATGTGAATAAGCTGACCAGCCAACGTGAACAAGCTGACTAACCAATGTGAACAAGCTGACTTGGCAATGTGAACAAGCTGACTAGTCAATGTGAACAAGGTGACTAGCCAATGCGAACAATCTGACTAATCAATGTGAACAAACATACTAGCCAATGTGAACAGGCTGACTAGTCAATGTGAACAATGTGACTAGCAATTGTGGAAAAAAAGTGCCTAGCCAATGTGAAGAAGCTGACTAGTCAATGTGAACAATGTGAATAGCCTATGTGAAGAAGCTGACTAGTCAATGTGAGCAATGTGAATAGCCAATGTGAAGAAGCTGACTAGCCAATGTGAACAAGCTGACTAGTCAATGTGATCAAGCTGACTAGTCAATGTGATCAAGCTGACTAGCATTTGTGAAAAAAGTGCCTAGTCAATGTGAACAAGCTGACTAGTCAATGTGAACAAGCTAACTAGTCAATGTGAACAAGCTAACTAGTCAATGTGAACAAGCTGACTAGTCAATGTGAACAAGCTGACTAGTCAATGTGAACAAGCTGACTAGCGAATGTGAATAAGCTGACCAGCCAACGTGAACAAGCTGACTAACCAATGTGAACAAGCTGACTTGGCAATGTGAACAAGCTGACTAGCCAACGTGAACAAACTGACTAGTCAATGTGATCAAGCTGACTAGCATTTGTGAAAAAAGTGCCTAGTCAATGTGAACAAGCTGACTATTCAATGTGAACACGCTGACTAGTCAATGTGAACAAGCTGACTAGTCAATGTGAACAAGATGACTTGGCAATGTGAAAACGCTGACTAGCCAACGTGAACAAGCTGACTAGCCAATATGAACAAGGTGACTTGGCAATGTGAATAAGCTGACTAGTCAATGTGAACAAGCTGACTAGCCAATGTGAACAAGCTGACTAGTCAATGTGAACAAGATGACTAACCAATGTGAACAAGCTAACTAGTCAATGTGAACAAGCTGACTAGCCAATGTGAACAAGCTGACTAACCAATGTGAACAAGCTGACCAGCCAATGTGAACAAGCTGAGTTTGCAATGTGAACAAGCTGACTAGCCAGTGTGAACAAGCTGACTTTGCAATGTGAACAACCTGACTTTGCAATGTGAACAAGCTGACTAGCCAGTGTGAACAAGCTGACTAACCAATGTGAACAAGCTGACTAGTCAATGTGAACAAGCTGACTAGCCAATGTGAACAAGCTGACTAGTCAATGTGAACAAGCTGACTAGCCAATGTGAACAAGCTGACCAGCCAATGTGAACAAGCTGACCAGCCAATGTGAACAAGCTGACTAGCCAGTGTGAACAAGGTGACTAGTCAATGTGAACAAGGTCACTAGTTAATGTGAACAAGGTGACTATTCAATGCGAGCAAAGTGACTAGTCAATGTGAACAAGGTGACTTGTCAATGTGAACAAGCTAGCTAGTCAATGTTAACACGGGCACTAGTCAATGTGAATACGGTGACTAGTCAATGTGAACAAGGTGTCTAGTCAATGTGAACAAGGTGACAAGTCAATGTGAACAAGGTCACTAGTCAATGTGAACAAGGTCACTAGTCAATGTGAACAAGATGACTTGTCAATGTGAACAAGCTCATTAGTCAATGTGAACAAGCTGACTAGCCAATGTGAACAAGCTGACTAGTTAATGTGAACAAGCTGATTAGCCAATGTGAACAAGCTGACTAATCAATGTGAACAAGCTCACTAGTCAATGTGAACAAGCTAACTAGTCAATGTGAACAAGCTGACTAGTCAATGTGAACAAGCTGACTAGTCAATGTGAACAAGCTGACTAGCGAATGTGAATAAGCTGACCAGCCAACGTGAACAAGCTGACTAACCAATGTGAACAATCTGACTTGGCAATGTGAACAAGCTGACTAGCCAACGTGAACAAGCTGACTAGTCAATGTGATCAAGCTGACTAGCATTTGTGAAAAAAGTGCCTAGTCAATGTGAACAAGCTGACTATTCAATGTGAACACGCTGACTAGTCAATGTGAACAAGCTGACTAGTCAATGTGAACAAGATGACTTGGCAATGTGAAAAAGCTGACTAGCCAACGTGAACAAGCTGACTAGCCAATATGAACAAGGTGACTTGGCAATGTGAATAAGCTGACTAGTCAATGTGAACAAGCTGACTAGCCAATGTGAACAAGCTGACTAGTCAATGTGAACAAGATGACTAACCAATGTGAACAAGCTAACTAGTCAATGTGAACAAGCTGACTAGCCAATGTGAACAAGCTGACTAACCAATGTGAACAAGCTGACCAGCCAATGTGAACAAGCTGAGTTTGCAATGTGAACAAGCTGACTAGCCAGTGTGAACAAGCTGACTTTGCAATGTGAACAACCTGACTTTGCAATGTGAACAAGCTGACTAGCCAGTGTGAACAAGCTGACTAACCAATGTGAACAAGCTGACTAGTCAATGTGAACAAGCTGACTAGCCAATGTGAACAAGCTGACTAGTCAATGTGAACAAGCTGACTAGCCAATGTGAACAAACTGACCAGCCAATGTGAACAAGCTGACTTTGCAATGTGAACAAGCTGACTAGCCAGTGTGAACAAGGTGACTAGTCAATGTGAACAAGGTCACTAGTTAATGTGAACAAGGTGACTATTCAATGCGAGCAAAGTGACTAGTCAATGTGAACAAGGTGACTTGTCAATGTGAACAAGCTAGCTAGTCAATGTTAACACGGGCACTAGTCAATGTGAATACGGTGACTAGTCAATGTGAACAAGGTGTCTAGTCAATGTGAACAAGGTGACTAGTCAATGTGAACAAGGTCACTAGTCAATGTGAACAAGGTCACTAGTCAATGTGAACAAGATGACTTGTCAATGTGAACAAGCTCATTAGTCAATGTGAACAAGCTGACTAGCCAATGTGAACAAGCTGACTAGTTAATGTGAACAAGCTGATTAGCCAATGTGAACAAGCTGACTAATCAATGTGAACAAGCTCACTAGTCAATAGCTCACTAGTCAATGTGAAAACGACACCTTGAAGGAAGATCACGTTGTCAGCGCAACTTGTTGGTTTTTCCCTGTGATATAGTCTGCTGGACCTACAACTCCCATCGGGAAACAACACTTGTTAACTGAGATAATGTAGCAAATAAGATGTAGCATTTTTTAGGTCTCACAGGGCTGAAAGGATTAACTCAGTTTCCAAGATGGACACGGAAGCAATAGCACTACACTGTGACAGGTAAGGTGTCGCTTAGAAGCCTTGATAGGCTTCTAAGCGATACGTCACTAAAACTACCTTTATATATATATATATATATATATATATATATATGGTACTTTTGTCACAGTATATGTGAATAAATCATGGGTCAGGTAACGCAACCGATACCCATTTATTAACAGCTTACAACAATGGTATAGAACAACAGTCGCTAGTAGTTAGTGGCAGTACGTTAGCAATGGAAAGTTCATAGCGGTTAGTGGGCAAAGGTTAATAAGAGTAGTGACAATTAGATGAGCAGTTGACAGAACCAGAACAAGTGAATTAGAATATAGAGAACATTTTGTTGTGAAAGTATTATTAAGTGTATCTCAAAGTTGTGCATCAGAGAACAAGTCATAAGCAAGTTGTGACAGAGATTAATTTTACATGTCACAGACAATAAGCACTTGAGGACAACTCAACATCCACCGGTGCTAACCTCTGAATTGTCCATAATAAAAGAACAGTAATTCTAAGATAAGTGTTACCACTATTATGTATCAAGTGCCAAGTTAAATATCAATAAACTTGAATATGATTTATGACTGAATAGTCTGTGATGATTGTGTTATCTACGTTGTGATCAATGTGATGTGACTCTAACTATAAGCAAGATAGATAAATAACATCAACACTATTTCATTTTTACAAATGTAATAAAAGGTTATCGAAGCACAAAAAGAAAAAATCGTCCTATATCAGGCGTCTGAAGATCTAGTGCGTTTATATTTGTGTTAGCGTTGGACTTCCGGCCAATATGGCGGACAGGTGGCAGAAACCATTGAAGCATTGTCTGAAACGTGTTCCTTGTTGCAGTTTCCTCATATTCCAAGTCCGGCTTGCTGCCTGAGCTACTGAGTTTAGTGCTCTGTGCACAGCATGAGCTGTGCATTTCATCCAGATCGTGTTTCTATGTTCAAATTGCTTACGATGAATGATAACATGACGAAGGAGAGTTCAGCTGCGATCACTGTCTGTGCTGACACGACGTCTGTCTTTTGACGTGTGCTGTGTTTGCTATGATGGGGACCTACAGCTGCCTTTCTTTGTTTGGATATTCGATGAGATGTTAATTCGGATGATTCCACTGACACGGGCGGTTGGGAAATTATGGATTTTAATTCGTTTGCAGTGATGATAACTGGGCCTTCAACTAACTACAGCTATAGCGTTATCAACTGCCGCTCTATGAGATCGTAAACTGTTGTAAGTCACTTACAGGTTTCTCGAAACTTTTACATTCTGAATGTTTTCTGAAATGCGTTCTACCCCGCTCGGTCTGAAAACAAATATTATGGTAGTGTTATGATTACTGTAGTTAACCGATGTTTAAAAATGTGCACATAACACAAATAGAAACAGTGAGTTATGTTTATCATCTCTTTGTTGATGGCAATGTTGCAACACTTTTATTTCAGACTTTGACCCACTTAGACATGATGGTGGCTCTCTCGTTTGTAATCGGTAAGTATCGTCATCTAGTGACCTGTCTAGAAGCGGTTATAATCGGTAAGTATCATCATCTAGTGACCTGTCTAAGAGCGGTTATATTGCTGGACAATTGCTTATACCCTTTATTTCATCAAATTGGAGTTGTTTATTGGGGGGGGGGGGGGAATTAATATGAATGTATATAGATGCGAAGCTGATGATAACGTTGGGGGGGGGGGGGTGTAACAAAACAACTTTATGTAGGTAACGGACAACACATTAAAACAACGTTTCGGCTCAATTTTGGTCCTTGCCACATTTGTGTGTATGTATATGTGCGTGTGTGTGTGTGTGTGTGTGTATGTGTATGTGTGTGTATGTGTGTGTATGTGTGTGTGTGTATGTATGTATGTGTGTATGCTTGTTTCCGAAGAAGCTGCAGCGATGAAGTGACTGTCCACTCTCTATTCGATGGAAATCATTTGGAATCGTCGCATTTGCCGCCGATTACGGCTGCACGGTTGTCGACCTTTTCTTCGTCATCCGCCCTTTAAAGGACGTTACACGGACGCTGGGTTGCAGCTTGCAGTAGAACTGTGATATTGTGCACCTCTCGGCCCAACATATTCGACTTAATCATTTTCTTTGTGGAGAGTTACATTCCTTTTCGATCCCTTCTCACTTTGCCTGACTTGTTAGTTTTTGCTTCTGGGACACCACGAGGAGGTGGAGTGGATTGTTGTTATTCTCATCTCGTCTGAAAGAATCCCTGTCTCTAGGCAGATCTCCCACAGAGAACATTGCATTCACCACAGCCCGTCTGGAAGAATCTCTGTCTCTAGCCAGATCTCCCACAGAGAACATTGCATTCACCACAGACCGTCTGGAAGAATCTCTGTCTCTAGCCAGATCTCCCACAGAGAACATTGCATTCACCACAGACCGTCTGGAAGAATCTCTGTCTCTAGCCAGATCTCCCACAGAGAACATTGCATTCACCACAGCCCGTCTGAAAGAATCTCTGTCTCTAGCCAGATCTCCCACAGAGAACATTGCATTCACCACAGCCCGTCTGAAAGAATCTCTGTCTCTAGCCAGATCTCCCACAGAGGACATTGCATTCACCACCGCCCATCTGAAAGAATCTCTGTCTCTAGCCAGATCTCCCACAGAGAACATCGCATTCACCATAGCCCGTCTGAAAGAATCTCTGTCTCTAGCCAGATCTCCCACAGAGAACATCGCATTCACCACAGCCCGTCTGAAAGAATCTCTGTCTCTAGCCAGATCTCCCACAGAGGACATTGCATTCACCACAGCCCGTCTGAAAGAATCTCTGTCTCTAACCAGATCTCCCACAGAGGACATTGCATTCACCACAGCCCGTCTGAAAGAATCTCTGTCTCTAACCAGATCTCCCACAGAGGACATTGCATTCACCACAGCCCGTCTGAAAGAATCTCTGTCTCTAGCCAGATCTCCCACAGAGAACATTGCATTCACCACAGCCCGTCTGAAAGAATCTCTGTCTCTAGCCAGATCTCCCACAGAGGACATTGCATTCACCACAGCCCGTCTGAAAGAATCTCTGTCTCTAGCCAGACCTCCCACAGAGGACATTGCATTCACCACAGCCCGTCTGAAAGAATCTCTGTCTCTAGCCAGACCTCCCACAGAGGACATTGCATTCACCACAGCCCGTCTGAAAGAATCTCTGTCTCTAACCAGATCTCCCACAGAGGACATTGCATTCACCACAGCCCGTCTGAAAGAATCTCTGTCTCTAGCCAGATCTCCCACAGAGAACATTGCATTCACCACAGCCCGTCTGAAAGAATCTCTGTCTCTAGCCAGATCTCCCACAGAGGACATTGCATTCACCACAGCCCGTCTGAAAGAATCTGTCTCTAGCCAGATCTCCCACAGAGGACATTGCATTCACCACAGCCCGTCTGAAAGAATCTCTGTCTCTAGCCAGATCTCCCACAGAGGACATTGCATTCACCACAGCCCGTCTGAAAGAATCTCTGTCTCTAGCCATATATAAGATCTCCGACTTCTTCTGTTGTCATGTTCAAAGTTTCCTTAATGTCTGGGGGTCAGCCCCTGATGCGTCGCCCAGGAACCATGCCTTCCATTATTGTTATGTCCAACTCACTGTGTCTATTGACGTTGTCATAGTATTGTAATTTCCTCTATAGAATGGTTTCAATAAGTCAGTTTTCCCATATCTATATCATTTAATATGTCTTCCTTGCTCTCTTTCATTATCCAAGGTATCTTACAGATTTTTATGTCGAATTTTGCTTCTCCATTTAGGAAACTGTTGCTGCTTATTGTTTTGTCCGGATAAATGTTGCTACTTCATACCATTTTGTGTTTACTGTACTTAATATATGAAGAGATGTAGTATGTGAATTGTGACCTGTTTATTATTCTCCTATTTGTACATTATGCCCAATAGTTTTACAACATAACTAAAAACGTATGTATCGTTAATCGCCATAAATCTAATATATAAATATATATATATATATATATATATATATATATATATATATATATATATATATATATATATTTTTTTTTTTTTTTTAAACTGCCTGTATTGTATTTATGTTATCTTCACAGTATCCCTTCTGGCAGTTGCTCACTCATCGATTATTCCACGTCTTACTTTTGGCCCCGCCTACGCTCCGAGCCAATCGGAATTTGTCAATTCTCCTCGCGCTAGAACTAGCCAATCATTAAGGAGCCTTCAACCAATTGTTCTCGGTGTCCTAGCAACACGTACCAGCCAATCAGATGATGACAAATCAGTGATCGATACTAGGAAGGAAATCGTCGCACACGTTGCTGATAAAGTAACTGATATTATCAACAACAGAAAAGATGTCATCGATGATTTAATCGGTAATGTAAAAGATAAGGTATCGGATGTTATTGACAAGGCAAAAGATATCGGTGCTGCACAACATGGCAACGATTCTCAGGAGCTGGATGTAACTAAGAATGATACGGCTAAAGTTCATAACGACGACGACGACGAGATTATAGATGACAGCATTGAACAGGATGGAGGAAACAGCACGGAAAGTGTTAAATCTTCTAGGGACGATGATGATGACAAGAATAAAGATGATTCCAGAAAGAATCCGTCTAGGCAAAACACAACCGGCAAGAAAAACAAAGATGACAGCGGCGAGGTCATGAAAGACAAAACTGATGGAGGTCGTGCTAAAAATAGAACAGAAGACAGCGGGGAGCGGCATGAAAGTGAAGCAAACAATGACAAGGATCGGCAGTTGTTGGGTAAAGATGGCAGCAGATACGTGTTGTCCTGGCTGAATGGTTGGCAGGAAATGACGTAGATGATTCAGAGGATGATGAGACAAAGGCGAAACGATACCTCACACAGATGTCAAAGGTCAGGAGTTATCTGGATGCTATAGACTCAAGCATTGCTGCGTCACAGGCTAAACTAACTGGTAAGATTTGGTGGATGGGTGGGTGGGTTGGGTGGGTGGATGGTTGGTGGATGGATGGATGGATGGATGGATGGATGGATGGATGGATGGATGGATGATGGATGGATGGATGGATGGATGGATGGATGGATGGATGGATGGATGGATGGGTGGGTGGATGGTGGATGGATGGATGGATGGATGGATGGGTGGGTGGGTGGATGGATGGATGGATGGATGGATGGAGAGATGTTTGCTTAGTTGTGTAGGTGAATAGATAGATGGTTGAATGGATGATCGTTTTGATGAATGGATGTTTCGATGGATGGATATTTTAATGTATGGATATTTTTACGGGTGGATGTTTTGATGGATGGATGTTTTGATGTATGGATGTTTTTACGGGTGGATGTTTTGATGGATGGATGTTTTGATGTATGGATGTTTTAATGGATGGATGTTTTGATGTATGGATGTTTTAATGGATGGATGTTTTGATGTATGGATGTTTTAATGGGTTGATGTTTTGATGTATGGATGTTTTGATGTGTGGATGTTTTGATGGATGGATGTTTTGATGTATGGATGTTTTGATGTATAGATGTTTTGATGGATGGATGTTTTGATGGATGGATGTTTTGATGGATGGAGAGCCATAAATGCACATATGTAGAGAGCCAAAGATGCACATATGTAGACAGAATGAAGGACAAGTGGATAAATCTAACGTGAGACAGCTATACGATAGACAAACACAGAAAGCCAGCGAAAGGCGAGTAGAAATTCAGCCACTAGTGAAACAGACAGACAACCATTCTGTCGGGTAAACAGAAATACGAAAATCAATATCAGTGCAGACATAACGACAACCAGTGCGTAGATAGCCTGACAAACATGCAGACAGACAAGTTAACTGTAGAGTATAGAAATCAACAGTTGGACGGACAGACAAACAGACAGATGTAAATATAGTTAATCATACTCACAGAAAAGTAGACAATTATCAATAGAACAGCGAATGACATGAATAGAGAACAAGACAAACACTGAGAAAGACAGTCAAAGTGTAACCTTTCTTGTGAACAGACATATGAATAGAAAGGAGAAATGACAAAATATAGGAAGAAAAAAAAAATGAAAAAAAGCAGTATGGTTAAAGCTTCACGTAACAAGTGGACAACATAAACCAGAACGACGTTTCGGTACAATAGGCTTTCAACTGGAACAAACATACAACACACGTACAAATATATATTTAAAATAAAAACATATTTTTTCAGTACAATAATACAATAGAAAAGACGAAATATCGGCAGAAATAAGACTTGTTTCCTATTGACTTCCTCAGGTACATGTCCTGTTTACCCAGTCCATGTCGGATACAACAGGGTTACCATCAGCACACAGCATGGATGCAAAATGTAGGTAACATCGTGTCTCTCATTTTTCTTTCTTTCCTTAACTGTCTGTCAGCGTCGAGGTTTAATCTTGCGCTCTTCTGTTGGCTTCTACAGCTGTTCTGTTTGCTGGTGTCTCTTACATTCCATTAGTCCATCTCTTCTGTTGGCTTCTACAGCTGTTCTGTTTGCTGGTGTTTCTTACATTCCATTAGTCCATCTCTTCTGTTGGCCTCTACAGCTGTTCTGTTTGCTGGTGTCTCTTACATTCCATTAGTCCATCTCTTCTGTTGGCCTCTACAGCTGTTCTGTTTGCTGGTGTCTCTTACATTCCATTAGTCCATCTTTCTCGTTGTCAGTCCTTTAGTCTAGCATCCAAATATGGTCCACAGAAACAACCCTGCATGACAAACTACGGGGAACCGGTGATGACTTCCAACAATGTCTTATTCGTGACCCAAGCTGGTCTAAATGTCTAAACCCGTCGAATTAGCTGAAGAAGAAGAAGACGACCTAGCATTATTTAGGCGTTAGTTGATGATTCGTTGTCTTACATTTACTTCTTCTATGTCTTATCACGTGACAACACTATATTTCATTGAAATGTAGAGTGGTCACGTGATAAGACATAAAAGAAGTAAATTTTGTTGTGACCTGTTTGATTTTCTCTCAATCTTTCACTTTTGATCTGTTTTCTGCCCGGCATCATAACACATTTGATCTCGGTGGTTGTGGTTTTCTCTGATAACATTTCTTTCTTTCTTTCTTTCTTTCTTTCTTTCTTTCTTTCTTTCTTTCTGTCGTTCACCCGATGCTGCTAGAGAAATGTTCTCTACGCCATCTGCCCGTAAGAAGTCGTTAAGTGGTCGTAGATGCGTTGTATTGTGGTTTATTTCCGTTTTTCAGCCCAACACATCCGCTTTCCGTGCATCATTTTGGAGTGCCGGGTTCCCTTCCCTCTGTTATCCCTACTCGCTTGGATACCGCTGGGAGGTGGAGTTGGGTCTTGATCAGCTTTGTTATTTGCCTATCCTGGAAGTACAACCCGATGTGGGTCGCGGGTCACACTCACCTCAGTTACTGCATGGGCATGAGATTATAATAACCGGACCATTAACACAAGGCATTGCTGACATCGGAAACCAAAACTTCATCAACACATCACCACTCTATCTATTCTACTGCACAAGCGCAACCACCACTTGATACACAAGGGACTACTTCGATTGGTTGACAGGTTGGCCGCTATTCGTTCTTACATAATAACTAAAAATAGACTATTTTAGATCCTAGGCTAAGGCAGGGCTAACAAATTAACATTTCAAATAATAAATAATAACATAATCAAAAGATAAAGTAAGACAAACAAGACTGGCACGGAACAAACATTAAGTAGACAAATTGGTTTCTATAGCTTTGTCATACTCCAAGGTGACAGGTTTTATTTGTAGTCACTTTATTGTACCATCTTTGTCGCCATTCCACATGGTGATGTCGTCCAGTTCTATCATTTTGTCATAAACGTATTGTCTACTCCTATCATTTTGTCATAAACGTATTGTCTACTCCTATCATTTTGTCATAAACGTATTGTCTACTCCTATCACTTTGTCATAAACGTATTGTCTACTCCTATCACTTTGTCATAAACGTATTGTCTACTCCTATCACTTTGTCATAAACGTATTGTCTACTCCTATCACTTTGTCATAAACGTATTGCCTACTTCTAACACTGTGTCATGAACGTATTGTCTACTCCTATCACTTTGTCATAAACGTATTGCCTACTTCTAACACTGTGTCATGAACGTATTGTCTACTCCTATCACTTTGTCATAAACGTATTGCCTACTTCTAACACTGTGTCATGAACGTATTGTCTACTCCTATCACATTGTCATAAACGTATTTTCTACTTCTTTCATTTTGTCACAAACGTATTGCCTACTTCTAACACTGTGTCATGAACGTATTGTCTACTCCTATCACTTTGTCATAAACGTATTGCCTACTTCTAACACTGTGTCATGAACGTATTGTCTACTCCTATCACTTTGTCATAAACGTATTGCCTACTTCTAACACTGTGTCATGAACGTATTGTCTACTCCTATCACTTTGTCATAAACGTATTGCCTACTTCTAACACTGTGTCATGAACGTATTGTCTACTCCTATCACATTGTCACAAACGTATTTTCTACTTCTTTCATTTTGTCATAAACGTATTGCCTACTCCTAACACTGTGTCATGAACGTATTGCCTACTCCTAACACTGTGTCATGAACGTATTGCCTACTTCTATCACATTGTCGTAAATGCGTCTACCACTTTTGGTTTTCACCTGCAGTGCTTTTCATTACTTCCCTCTATCTGTTGTTGTACAGCAAAAAAGTAAACAGCAGCCTTCACCCCCATCTTCTCTGTCAGCTGTAGGTTGCTGTGAGGGGACAGGCCTCAACATTCTCTGATTTTATCATCCCGACTTTTTCTTTTGTCCTCCTTGTGTTTTTCCCTTATTCGCGGTTCCGAACAAATAACGTCTTAAAGCATTTTCTGTCTGTCTCTCTGTCTGTCTCTCTGCCCGCCCGCCTAACAATCTGTTTGTCTGTCTGTTCGTCTGTCTGTTTGTATATTATATATATATATATATATGTATCTATGTATAATCTGTTTGTACGTCTCTACACTTGATAATTTGATTTGAGATGTATCATCTATCCGTTCATCTGTCTGTTTGTCGGTTTGTTTTGTATGTCTCCTTACCTATTTATCTCTCTGTTTGTAAATACATCTATACATCTCTCTGTTTGTAAATACATCTATATATCTCTCTGTTTGTAAATACATCTATTTATCTCTCTGTTTGTAAATACATCTATTTATCTCTCTGTTTGTAAATACATCTATATATCTCTCTGTTTGTAAATACATCTATATATCTCTCTGTTTGTAAATACATCTATATATCTCTCTGTTTGTAAATACATCTATATCATATTTTTGGTTTGGTTTTCCTCTCTGTTTAATACACTAAGAATTCCTAAACAAACTTGTCCAGTACTCAACTTCCGCACTGTCCACAGCCAACTATTTACGTAGGCCTGCAGGCTCAGAGGGAATTATTGAGTGAACTACCAACATGCATGACGTTTTCAGTTTAGCGAGCAGGGGTAGTTGTAGGTGCCAGTCGTCTATATCTCCTATATTTGAACACGCCACGCTAGTTGGTTGTTTTGCCGGTTTAATTTTCTGCCCGTGGGCCTTGATAGATCTTTAGTTGGCTGTAGTGTGTCCTATCCATCGCTATTGTATCTTTGTCCTTGGTAGATCTTTAGTTGTCTGTAGTGTGTCCTATCCAGCGCTATTGTCTCTGTCTTATCTTTGTCCTTGGTAGATCTTTAGTATGCTGTAGTGTGTCCTATCCAGCGCTATTGTGTCTGTCATATCTTTGTCTTTGGTAGATCTTTAGTTGTCTGTAGTATGTCCTATACATCGCTATTGTCTCTATCGTATCTTTGTCCTTGATAGATCTTTAGTTGTTTCTAGTATGTCCTATCCATCGTTATTGTCTCTGCCGTATGGACAAAGGTCCAGTGGTTTTTCTTTTGTTTTCCAAGTGCACTACTTTTATTTGCAGTTCCGAACAAAGAATTTTAAATGCATTTTCTGAGAGACCGTCTTCCGCCTACCTGACAATCTGGCAGTGACTTCCCTTAGTTCCATGTTAATCAGTTTCTCACATCATGTCCCTCCTTTAACCCTGCACAGCTTCGGTTAATGACTAGCAAAGAAGATTACAATTGCTGCATCTTGGGCAGACACACAGGTGTACATAAAATTAAAACTTAAGATGGCTCGAGTAAGACAGAGAGAACACAGTTTAACCGTTCGATCTATCATTTCATACGTTCATTTATCTATTTTATATTATGTTCATTTATCTATTTTATATTATGTTCATTTATCTATTTTATATTATGTTCATTTATCTATTTTATATTATGTTCATTTATCTATTTTATGTTATGTTCATTTATCTATTTTATATTATGTTCATGTATCTATTTTATGTTATGTTCATTTATCTATTTTATGTTATGTTCATTTATCTATTTATTTTATATTATGTCCATTTACCTATTTTATATTATGTTCATTTATCTATTTTATGTTATGTTTATTTATTTATTTATATTCTCCGTGTGTTAAATGCTCGTGATCATGTCAGTTCTTCCCTCAATATTGATAATAATAATAAATAATTAAATCAACGACTCATTTTCACCGCAACTGGATCTCTTTGTGCTATATTGATGTTTTGTCTGTGGCTGATGTGTCACGTGATACAACGTCATAAACGTGTCGTACATACAATACTTGCCCATTCTCCTTGATCGTTCTCATCGTTGTT
The DNA here is from genome assembly GCA_032433765.1 of Megaustenia siamemsis. NCBI lineage: Eukaryota > Metazoa > Mollusca > Gastropoda > Stylommatophora > Ariophantidae > Megaustenia > Megaustenia siamemsis. The sequence goes on along the minus strand of JAVIAB010000126.1, from coordinate 70,776,696 downwards.
TTCTCACTGGTTGTTGTAGTAACATCTTATCTTGTTACAATGATGACGATTTTATCTTGTGTTGCAGCGTTATCAAGCTGAAAGGTGTTACTGTTGATAAGATAGAGGACGGTCGAGAGGAACACAAAGTGAAGAGGTAAGTATTTTTTTTTTTTTTTCGTTCGCCAGCTTTTACCTCTGACGAAGTCCCCAGAAACTAGGAACTGAATTTTGCGTGTTAATCCGTTTTTCCCTGGCAGCCGCGTGCACGGGGGTCCTTCGCGGCAGATATCTCCGATCGGAGATACTCATATTTTTTCCGTCGATGAGTAATTGACGTTTCAAGCCGGGCCTCGCTGCTGAGACCAGGGGTGTGGTTGCCGCAGAGAGAAATCATAAATAAAAATCAATCCGGTGTAGCCGGGATTTGAACCAACAACCTCTCTGTCTCGAGGCCGGCGTCTTGCCTCGAGACCAACCAGTCCCCCATGAGGTAAGTATGAGTCGGCTGAGATATCGTAGGGAAATTGTCTACTAGGTAAGTATGAGTCGGCTGAGATATCGTAGGGAAAGTGTCTACTAGGTAAGTATGAGTCGGCTGAGATATCGTAGGGAAAGTGTCTCCTCATTGTGGAGGAAATGTGTTGGATAATCATCATGTGCCATAACGGTTGGCGTAGGCGATCATGTCCTTCCACAATCTTCTATCCACAGAACATCGTATCAATTCCGTTATTAACTGGGTTCCATGGCACCAAGCGGTTGGGGGGGGGGGGGGGGGGTTAAGGCAAAGAAGTACAAATGAATGCATGGTAATGCGACGCTGCAGTAAAGCCAAATGTGAGGGAGAATTGAAAAAAAAAAATGTGTTATTTGTATGGTAAAAGCTTTACTGATTGATAGACGACATAAATTTGAACGACGTTTCGGCTCAATAGGCCTTCAGCAGGAACAAACAAACAACACACACACACACAGATATGTAAGTAAATAAAACTGATCCTACATAGCTAACTAGTAATGAAACATCCAAAACAAAATAATCAAAACTGGTTTAAGAAAAGAAAAATGTCTTCCCTGTGTCGTGGATCGTGACCGGAATGAGAAAGAGAGATACGCGGTTGGTTGTGCCACCAAGTTATATGGTATCTTCTCCCTTTGTCGTCCGCGATCTCTCTTTCCTTGTATTTTGCCAGCTGTAACCAAGTATTTCAACTTTCCTCATCTCATGATGGGCCTGAAAAATGTTGATTGTTTCTTTCTGATGTTTTTTATGAGCTCCCTATTTGTGTTGGCCTCTTTGAGAGTGACTTCATTCGTCTTGTTAGCTGCCCAGGGAACTTTCAACATTCTTCTGAGAAATCCCATCTCTGTGACCTCTAATCGCCTTTTCATTTGTTGGTCTACTGTCTATGATTCGCTTCCATAGTCAGAATTCCCTTTCTCACTTCTACTTGCATAGACTTGTTGCATAAGACGTTTTTCATTTTCTGAAATGCTCTTTTTGCCTGAGCTATTCTGCTTTTAATTTCTGTGCTGCATCTGGATAGCTATAAGTAAAAAAGTAAAGTACCCCCGTCACACCAAGTGGCGTATAGGGAAATATGGTGTTAGTGACCCTATATTTTACAGACCTTCAGCGCATGATTTTTGGGGTAATGTGGTCAGTATTACGCCCGTGCTGCTTTACTTTCCCAGAAAAAATCCGGTACCCATTTAAGGCTGGGTGAACCCGAAAGCCGTCGGTTGGGATCGAACCCTACCCCTTGTCCGTGGTAGTCCAGTTCACTAACCACTGAGCTATCGCGGCTCCCTTCTGGATAGCTATGGATAGTTTTAATGACCAAGTTTTGAGTGTGTGAATTGGAAGAAAGTGGCGATGATTGGATAGAACGATATGTATTAAGTAAAGGCTACCTCCCCTGCCTTGCTAGGTGTATGGGGAATATGGTGTTAGTGACTATATTTTTCTATAACCACGGCATAATTTTGGGTTGGGTGATGTTGTCGGTGTCACGCCAAGCCGCCTTTACCTCCAAGAAAAAATCTCTGGTACCCATTTTTAGAGGCTGGATGAACCCGCCACTGACGGGGATCAAACCCGGACCATTCTGGTCAGGAAGCCAGCACACTAACCACTGAGCCACCGAGATATGTATTATCTGTGGATGAATTTGATTTGTTGTTGTAAGGATCATCACTACTCACCGAACGAACCCATAGGTGCTGTGTGCTGAGGCTGCTATGACGTGGACAGGAGCTGCCTTTCCTTGTTGAGAATATTTAAGGAGATAGGATGTTCATTGCGATGATTCCACTGAACGTGCAGTTATGGAATTTAATTCGTTTGCAGCGATACCGGGGCCTTCCACTAACTATAACTATTCTGTTTTACTCATGGATTCAGCTTAATTCCAGCCGGGGCTTCCTCATATCCGCTCCACCGTCTGTCCCAGCATTTCTCAAAGCCAGTGATGAGTTTATCACCATGAACTAATACATGCATTAAAATTGTCAATCATTTTTTGTTTCGTTTTTATCAAACAGATCGAAAAAATCGGTTCTTGTTTCATACGCCAGTGAAGACTGAAGGCGCTGCATCAAAACAATCTTCTACAGTGCTAGGATGTCGTCAATGGAAATGGTAAATCAAGAACCAGGCTCTAGCCAAAAACGTCAAATCGTGAATATCGATTTCATCAGAAAAATGAAGCACGTGGTGTCCTTTTAGAAAACTAAAACAAAACAGATCTCCATCCAAAACATAAAATGGGGGAATTATTTTAGTTAAAATAAAATTAAAATTTGGGTGGCGGGGGATGCGGGGTATTAAATTAAAGTTGTTTTTTTTGGTTTTTAAAATTAAAATTGTAAGACTCCATTTTGTTTTAATGTTTTCATATTTTTTTTAATTGACGTGATTTTCACGTGGGAAAAAAAAAACAAACAAACTGGTATTTACATTTTAAGGACAATTTTCTGCACAAATTTCAAATGAAGAATCCTTCAGTTTGTCAATCACATCAGGAATAAAGAATCCTTCAGTTTGTCAATCACATCAGGAATAAAGAATCCTTCAATTTGTCAATCACATCAGGAATAAAGAATCCTTTAGTTTGTCAATCACACCAGGAATGAAGAATCCTTCAGTTTGTCAATCACATCAGGAATAAAGAATCCTTCAGTTTGTCAATCACATCAGGAAAGAAGAATCCTTCAGTTTGTCAATCACATCAGGAATGAAGGTCCGAGCTTTTCACGTCAATGGAAACACGTTATTCAACAAAGAGACAACAAAGAGACAACAAAGAGACAACAAAGAATGAGATAAGCGGGGAATCGAATTCAATTTGTCATCAGCCGATACCCCCTACAGTAGACAGGGAAACCAGTACAGAATTACAATCTACAAACTACAGTACAGAATTACAAACTACAAACTGCCAACAGTGACAAAGAACTGAGTATGACAACTTCTATAGGAATGAGTAAGGAGAGCATTATTTGAAACTGTCAACCATCCAACATTCATTATGTATGGAAGACGCGAGTTGAAGTTGGAGATTTTGATCAGTTTCAGTTAATGAATCAAATAAAGAGTCATACTTTGAGTTGTATTTACAGAAAAGATAAGTGAATACGTGCGAGAACAAATGATAAGGGGCAATGACTGAGAGTTAACCAACAGGATTTACCGGAGTGTGTTTGGAGTTATCTACCATGGGTATGTTGCTGGGAGATAATTAAAGAAGAATGTATTTGATGTCTGTGTTTGTTCTATTGCTTTGTTTCATATCAGTCGTGTTGCCATTAGACGTCACGATCTAGCATTGCTTTTGTTTCATTATTGGCTATTTTAAGTCAGAAGTTTTATTTTGAGTCAGACGTTTTATTTTGTGAGTCAGACGCTTTATTTTGTGAGTCATTCCTGTGGTTGGTACAATCTCAATGATCCACACAATGCAATTTCAGCTATCTCAACAACCCAGTATGAGTATCTCAGGCAAAACAATCTCAACAACCCAGTATGAATAATTCGGACAACACAATCTCAACAACCCAGAATGAATAACTCAGACAACACAATCTCAATAGCCCAGTATGAATATCTCAGACAACACAATCTCAATACCCCAGTATGAATATCTCAGGCAAAACAATCTCAACAACCCAGTATGAATAACTCAGACAACACAATCTCAATAACCCAGTATGAATATCTCAGACAACACAATCTCAACAACCCAGTATGAATAACTCAGACAACACAATCTCAACAATGGTGTACCAAATCAATGCCTACAATTATTGTAGTAGATTATTGCAACCACATCATTACCCGCACATTTATTCAACTATTTACAATTTACCAACTGAGTTGGCACAATTATTTCATCAAAACATTTCATTAACTAAAAGATTTTAAAAAGTAAATCAATCAATCAACAAACTATACGTTCACCACAAAAGTATTCCAAAAGTATATTGTGAAAATCCCAGTTTGGGGAAAGCACTCCATTCGACCATATGTAGGATGGATCAACAAACAGACAAAAACTTAAGTGTTGATTTTATATTATTCTGTTTATTACGTTGAGTTCAACAATTTTGAATAAAAACAGAAGCAAATGTCAACAAAGGTATTCAACAGTGGTTGAAACAAGTGCGTTGAAAATAAAGTAGGTAGACCGTTGTGACAGCTCATTATTTGTCACAATTCATTAATTTATCACACAAAAAAACAATAATTTGTCACACATTACTCTTCTTTCCTCACTCCAGTCTCCATTCTCTCAATCTCTCTTCCTACTATTACTGACCAATCCTCTCCACTCGATCCGCGGTAATTTCCTAGTTTAAGCACATATATTAATGCAGAGAAACGAGTGATCTCCCCTTAGTTGGCGTCGCGCTAAAACTTCAGCGGTTTTCAAATACTAAGAACTATGTTAGGGTTTGGGTTTAGGTTTAGGGTTTGGGTTTAGGGTTTGGGTTTAGGGTTTGGGTTTATGGTTTGGGTTTAGGGTTTCGGTTTAGGGTTTGGGTTTAGAGTTTGGGTTTAGGGTTTGGGTTTAGGGTTTGGGTTTAGGGTTTGGGTTTAGGGTTTGGGTTTAGGGTTTGGGTTTAGGATGTTACCCTTGCCGTGTTTCTCTTTTCTCTCAAATGATGGCAGATTAGAGAACCACAGATTAATGTGCAAGGGGACATTACTCTTCCGAAAAATAATTGATGTGCTTAAACTAGGAAGGAACAGACAAATTACTTCAGTGCTTAGGTAAAGCTGGCAGATAATGAGCAAGTAGTGGGGTGTAAGGTACACTTCTACAAAGTATGGTGACAGCTTTACTGAAAAGGAAAACAAACAAAATACAGAGGATCAAACTAGGACTTTATCAGATCTGCTTTCCTTTCTCCCTAATCCTTTCTGTAACCAATCCTTTCATCTCAAAGTTTATTTCTTCCTCTCTCTCTCTCTCTCTCCCTCTATCTATCTCTCTTAACAATCGTCACTCCCTCTCTTCTGTCTCTTCGCTTCCTCTCTAATCTCTTCCTCATTCAATCCCCCCATTTCTCTTTCACTCCAAGCCACTACATTCTCATATTGCAACACATATATACACAAAGGTGGAGAGACATGATCACCTACGCCAGCAGGAATGGCACATGATGATGATGATATACAATTATGCCATTTGCTATTGCAATGTTAACTGTACATTCTTGAGCATTTCTCAGCGTGCATGGTGAGGTCGAAGTTGAAATAGAAGGCAATGTAATAAGTACAGGCATTACGTGATCGCAATGTAATAAGTACAGGCATTACGTCATTGCAATGTAGTAAGTACAGGCATTACGTCATCGCAGAGCATGCAAAGCATAGAGCAAGTTAAAAACTACAAATTCCTGTTGGCTTGAAAGTCACAGACACGAAACAAACTAAAGCAAGTCAGAGTTTAATCTTTGACTGACAGCTTTCAGTTGAATGAAGCATATGTCTGTCTGCTTGCTTGTATGTCTAGTTAGTTTTGTTTGTCTGTCAGTCTGAATGTCACTCTCCTTAAATGCCATTCTGTCTGTCTACTTGCTTGTATATCTATTTAATTTTGTTTGTCTGTCAACCTGAATGTCACTCTACTTAAATGTCATTCTGTCTGCTTGCTTGACTGTCTATTTAGTTATGTCTGTCTGCCTGAATGTCACTCAACTTAAAGTCATTCTGTCTGGAAGGGAAGAATGTCAACGGTGCACTCTTATGAGAACCGCTGACACTGAAGGTCATGATTGTAACAAAACCATACCAGTCTCAAACCTTCAATCTAATGCAAAGTTCAGGCACTAGTCCACATAATACAAGGCTTCTCAAACTAGCATGTCATGGGGTAATCGATAATGAGGAAATAAATCTAATATTTTAAACATTTACAGATATACATTAAAGTAAATGAATTGATAAAGCTTCCGTCCACGTCATGCTATGTGTATGGAGAATATGGTGTTAGTGGCCATATTTTTCTATGACCACGGCACATTTTTGGGTGACGTAGTCGGTATCACGCCAGGCACTTCTAGAAACATCTATGGTACCCATTTGTAGTGGCTGGGTGAACCCCGGAACCTTGTAGACCCCAAAAAAATCCGCCACTTCTGGAGATCGAACACAGACCCTTCGGATCAAGAAACGAGCGCGCTAACCACTCGGCCATCGAAGCTTCTATGCATTATAGAGAAGGTGTTAATTAGAGGAGGAGGGGAGACTGGTTGGTGTCGAGGCAAGACGCCGGTTTCGAGACAGAGGTCGCGAGTTCAATCCCGGCTGCACAAATTGGTATTTTTCTTCTTCTAGCTTTCAGCTCCCTGTAGAGCATAGGTCTTCAACAAACACTTTCCAAGCCGTTCTGTTTCTTGCCATTCTTTTAAGATCATTCAATGTCTTCCCCATCATCTTCATCTCTGCTTTCCTCTTGCTCCTCCAAGAATATTTTGGTCTTCCTTTTTGTCTTTTTCCTTGGGGATTCACAAAAAGGGCCTGTTGTGTAATACTCTCAGTTGGCTTCCGCAATGTGTGTCCTATCCAGCGCCATCGTCTTCGCTGTATCTCTTTATCCACTGGTGTTTGACTGGTACGTTTTCATAATTCTATGTTAGTGATTTTGTCCTGCCATTTCCATCCTTTTATTCTGCGTAAGCATCCATTAATGAAAGTCTGTATCTTCATGATTGTCAATTTTGTTGTTCTCCATGTTTCACAGCCATATAATATTACTGACTTAACGTTTGGATTTGAAAATGTTTATTTTAGTATTTAACCTAATTTCTTTGAATTTCCATATGTTTCCCAGTGCAACAAAAGCTCCTCTTGCTTTTGATATCCTTATTTTGGTATCATTTTCTGTTCCTCCCTCTTTATCTATATTACTGCCCAGATATATGTGTCAGATTAATTGGGATTTTTATTTATGATTTCTCTCTGCGGTAACCACCCCTGGTCTCAGCAGCGAGGCCCGGCTTGAAACGTCAATTACTCATCGGCGTAAAAAGAAATATGAGTACCTCCGAATACGGAGTTATCTGCCTGTGCGGCGTGGGATCCCTCTGCACACGTCTGCTGGTGTTGTGTTGACTAAAAATATTTTCACGGTAAAAAAAACAAATGTGTGAATTAACAAAATACTCTAGTCTATCAATGGAATAAGTCTCACTGCACTTGGGGGTTACCCTTATCCGCTCCACATTGTGCCCCAGCACCCCGCCACAACGTGTTGTTGACGTTTCTCTAACTGTGTTAGCGAGGTTGACTTCCATGCATGCCCTAATATAATCTACACAGGCGAAGATTTCAAAACGCCAATACACTACATACATTTACACTTTCATCATCATATGCCATACCGGTTGGTGTAGGCGATCAGTCCTTCCAGTCTTCTATCCACAGTGGATCGTATCAGTTTTGTTGACTGTTTTCCATGCCATGACACCAAGCTATCCAGTATTTTCTCTCTTTGTCGTCCGCGAACTCTCGTTCCATGTATTTTGCCAGTTGTAACCAAGTATTCCAACTTTCCTCTTCTCGTGGTGTGTCTGAAAAATGTTGATTGCTTCTTCCTTTATTACCCTTTCTTTCACTTTTTGAGAATTTCCTCATTGGTCTTTTTAGCTGTCCAGGAAAATTTCAACATTCTTCTGAGAAATCCAGTCTCTGTGGCCTCTAATCGTCTTTTCATTTGTTTGCTTACTGTCCATGATTCACTTCCATAGCCAGAACTGGCTCTATATAGCACCGATGAACTCTATCATTTCACAATTTATGATCATTTTTACAAATATACAACAGCGTGTAATTGTGATATATCAAGTTAATAATTAATTACTAATACTTGTAGTTACACTATACAAGTACAATTACTACAAGACAATACAAATATGTGAGAATGAATGTGTTACTTGACTAGAAGAATGGGGACAGCACCATCGGCTCGTGTTAACAAGTCGTTGTCTGGTTGTTGCTATCAAAGTTGATGAAAGGGATAATGAAGTTGATAATGATAATTAGTAGATTCGTTATGTTATGTCTAAAGTCAAACCGAGGACAAGGCGAGGGGATAAGATGTGTTACATTGTCTTTACTAGAATGTTCCACTCCCACCTCACCCATGATATGAAGTGTTACATTGCCTTTACTAGAATGTTCCACTCCCACCTCACCCATGATATGAAGTGTTACATTGTCTTTACTAGAATGTTCCACTCTCACCTCACCCATGATATGTGTTACATTGCCTTTACTAGAATGTTCCACTCTCACCTCACCCATGATATGCATTACATTGCCTTTACTATAATGTTCCACTCTCACCTCACCCATGATATGTGTTACATTGCCTTTACTAGAATGTTCCACTCCCACCCCATCCACATTTTTCGCATTATTTAAAATATAAAATTCCAGTTATTTGTTTAAAAGGTTGTGTAAAGAACACCAGTGAATTGTTAAGTAGTTAGCGCGCTGATATGGCAACGCAATGTGGCCCAGTACCAAGCTGGCTCCATCAACACAGGGTAATGTGTACTGGGTTCCTTGTTATGGGGAAGATAATCTCAGCGGTGTTGAGCACTGATTGGCCCCACCTAGAAATGACCTGACCTAGTAGCCATCATCGTCATCATGTGCCATACCGGTTGGCGTAGGCGATCATGTCCTTCCGCAATCTTCTGTCTACAGTGCATCGTATTAGTTCTATTGTTGACTGTTTTCCATGCCACGACACCAAGCTATCTATAGTATTTTCTCTCTTTGTCGAATGTAGTACCTAGTAGTTATGACCCACCCTCACGAGATTTGAACACGGACACCGCCTTTACATTGAAAGAATGATGGTGAAACCCCCTTTCTCATCACCTCCCCTACCCTACATGTAAACCACCCAATGAGGCTGGATGTACACTGATGCAACTGGTGGACGCGACTTCATCCGAGGACAAGACAAGGGATTTAATCTGTTAATGTGTTATTGTACGTGCACGTATTAGAAATTATGGAGGAAAAAAACTTAACAAAAATGAAGGATGGTGAAACCCCCATTTCTCATCACATCCCCCCCCCCCCACCATATACACTATCCAATAACGAGGGCGGATATCATAAATGCATACCGATGATAATGACTTAATCCGAGGACAAGGCGAGGGATATCATTCATTATCGTATGCACTCGTTTTAGAAAATGTGAAGAACACAAATTTAACCAAAAAGAAGGATGACGGAAACCATTTCTCACACTCCCTCCCTCATATTTGTTATCATGTACAGAGTATATCAGTAAATGCGGTTCTATTTCAATAAATCTAATGTGAAAAGATGTGTATGAAAGTATTATGTCGTATGATACAAGTTCTTGCTTAGAACACACAGAGGAAGAGAAAGACATGGAAGACGTAGAAGACATTCAATGGAAAGAAAATGTTGATGAAAAGTGAATTACACCTTGGGAGAAGAGTTAGCAAACACCAGAATTAAGTGAAGAACTTTCGTTGATGGCCTGTTTTGTGTTAAAGTCGAGGCAAGAATAGAACGGAATAGTTGATGTGAGCAGTTTACTTCAGTGAGCTCCCACATAGAGTAAGATGTTGCTCATCAAAGCCTGGTGCAAGATGTTGCTCATCAAAGCCTGGTGCAAGATGTTGCTCAAAGCCTGGTGCAAGATGTTGCTCATCAAAGCCTGGTGCAAGATGTTGCTCAAAGCCTGGTGCAAGATGTTGCTCATCAAAGCCTGGTGCAAGATGTTGCTCATCAAAGCCTGGTGCAAGATGTTGCTCATCAAAGCCTGGTGCAAGATGTTGCTCTTCAATTGCTGGACATTAACAAAGAGGGAGGAACAGAGACGGATACCAAGATAAGTATATCAACAGCAAGAGGAACATTCGTTGCACTGGGAAACATGTAGAAATCCAGAGAAATTAGATTAAATACCAAAAAAATAAAAAATAAAAATAAAAATTGTCGACTCCAATGTTAAGTCTGTCCTATTATATGGCTGTGAAACATGGATAACAACAAAAATGGCAACAGTGAAGATACATACCTTCATTAATGGATGCTTACGCAGGATAAAAGGATGGAAATGGCAGGACAAAATCACTAACATAGAATTATGGAAATCTACCAGTGGATAAAGAGATACAGCAACGACGATGGCGCTGGATAGGACACACACTGCAAAAGCCAACTGAGAGTATTACACAACAGGCCCTTTTTGTGAATCCCCAAGGAAAAAGACAAAAAGGAAGACCAAAATATTCTTGGAGGAGCAAGATGAAAGCAGAGATGAAGATGATGGGGAAGACATTGAATGATCTTAAAAGAATGGCAAGAAACAGAACGACTTGGAACGAGTTTTTGAAAACCTATGCTCCAAAGTGAGTTGAAAGTTTTTGTTGAAGACCGATGCTCCACAGTGAGTTGAAAGCTTTTGTTGAAGACCGATGCTCCACGGGGAACTGAAAGTGTTTGTTGAAGACCTATGCTCCGCATGGAGTTGAAAGTGTTTGTTGAAGAAGAAATTATGTTGTACCATCTTAAATTTGATGAATCACATAGCGCATAATTTTATTTCAGGGACAAGTGCGGCGTGTTTTATCCAGGAAAAAACCGCCTTCATCATCTTCTGTTGATAATTACTTCCCCTCGATCGTTGCCACACCGGCCATTCGCAATGTTCTGTAATCACCTCAATCATCCTCCATCACCATCATCTACCCGAACGGTCAGCGAGTGCGATCATGTATTTCCACAGTTTTGTGTCCACAGTGCATAGATGGCAGGCAACTAAAACAAGTAGAGGAATTAAATACCTGGGAAGTCTAGTGACAAAGGACAATTCACAAACAGCAAAAAATAGACTTAATATGCAACAAATCATTGGATAGCTATCACCACTATTGCCCAAGATGGAAATAACTCCAGAGGCAAAACGAGCACTGTACAACACAATCGTCATCCCAACGTTGTGCTACCAATGCCAGACCTGGGCCCTAGATACAAGAAGAATAAGGAAAATAACCTCTACTGAGATGAAATGTGTTAGACGAATGGCAGGAAACAGTCTGAGAGATAAGATCAGAAATGAAGAACTGAGAAAAAAATCTAGGAATAACCCACGTTATAGAATATATAAAGAAACAACAGATAAAAAGGTTTGGCCACGCGACAAGGCAGAGTGATCAAAACACAACACAACGAGCCTTCAATAAACGTTGCCAGAACAGCTGATCCAAGGGCCGACCACTAAAATGATGGATTGACGGAATATTAGAAGCACTAGGAAACAACAGCATCAGAGGCGAACAGAAAAGCAAAAGACCGCAGATTATCTCTCCTCGACGCTGAAAGGAAAATGAGGAAGAAGAGAAGTAGAAGTGCATCGCGATAATTTTGTTGTTTTGCCGCGCCATGACACCAAGTTGTAGCACCTTCACTCTGGTCGCCCGTGATCTTTCTTTCCCTGCATTTTGCCTGTTGTAACCAAGTATTCCAACTCTTCTCTTACCGTGCTGTGCCCCAACAAGTCGATTGTTTGTGACGTTTCAGGAGCTTTTCTTTGATGTTGGCTTCTTTGAAAATTTCCTCGATGGGATTTTTAGTTAAGCAGAGGCAACTTGCATCATCCATCCGCCGGTGTTCCTTGAAATCGCCATCAATGTGTTATATTTTCAGTAGGACAAAAAAGGAACAGAAAAGCAGATGAAATAAATTACATTTTTATCAAATCATTCGAAATTAGTTGTAATGACACTTAAAGCAACAAATGTAACAAAAAATAAATGTTAAATATTTAATGCATAAATAAACAATGTAATAATAATAAACATGTTAACAAGATAGAAACTTTTGATGAAGATTTCCACCAATAGGAAGGCGGGGATGTGCTGGACGCATCACGTGATGCTGTGTCAGAGTCTGCTGTAGAGTGTCTGATCTCACTAGTGACGTGGGACTGCGTTCGAAGCTTAACACACTGGGATATATTGACATCTGAAGATAAGAACACAGGCGTGACACAAACAAAATACTCGGCCCCAGGCCTCAACCCTGCCACGGTGACCTGACTGACATACGGCCTCAACGTAGAGGCGTAAGGAGGCACTTCACAGGCCACGTTATTTACGCAGTGCACAGATAACGTCCAGTACAGTTGAGTACCGTCTTTGTAAGGCCACGTGATGAGTGCGGAGTTTGAACTAGCACTAACCATCGTGCTATTGGATTCTATGAATATCCTATCGTTGATGTTCTCATAAATAAATCCTGTGAGTCTGTACAGTGGGTTGCAGACGATGAGTAGTCTCCGCAGTTCAAGGGGACCTGAGATCATATTAGAACTTAACACAGTAAACAAATTTTTGGACAAATTCAACTCCTGAAGCGCTTCTAAGTCTTTGAAAGCGCCGGGTTCTATATCCTTGATACGATTGGCTGCCAGATTAAACACCAGAAGTCTTCGCATGCCTCTAAACATGCCTGGATGAATTAAAGTCAACTTATTTGACTGCAAGTTTAACTCTATAATATTATCTCTAAAACTGTCAAAAGCTCCAGTCAAAATTATCTGAATTGAATTTTGTGCTAAATTTAAATTAGAGATTCGTCTGACGTCCTTGAAAATAGAAGTGTTAATTTCTGAAATGTTATTTTTCTGAAGGTTCAAGGACTCCAGGAATAAGCCGTTGAATGAATGACCTCCGATGTGACGAATCTTGTTGCCACTTAAGTCAATATGTTTTAAGTTTGCATTATGCGGAAAGACATGTGAAGGCACAGACACTATATAATTATCTGTCAATGACACAAAAGTCAGAGAAAGATAAAAATCGTTCCCGTGCATAAAAACAAGGTCTGATATATTATTCTTATCCAACCGTAATTCTTGTAAGTGGGTCAAGCCATTGAAAGCGTCCAATGAAAATTGAGATAAATTATTATATGTTAATGATAAATGTTTGAGAGCTGTCAAGCCTCGGAATGCGAATCCAACAACAGATGATAACTCATTGTGGCTTAAGTTTAGAAGTTGTAAACTCGCGAGTCCAAAAAACTGATTTTGTGAAAGCTGAGAGATTCTGTTGTTCTGTAACTGCAGTCTTTCAAGTGACGTCATATTCCTGAAAACATCGTCGGGGAGAAACTCAATTAAATTATGGGATAGATTCAGCTCTTTTAAGCTGGGCAACGCGTTGAAACATCCACTTCTCATGGTCGAAATTTTATTCCCAAATAGGGTCAACTCCTTCAGTCTGTAAAGGCTTTGAAATGCGTCATCAGGGAGCTCAGTGATATTATTGGATGCTAAATATAGATATTCCAAATTTGGAAGTGCACCAAAAGCATTCGGGTGAATCCTAGTGATGTCATTAGAGCTTAGATCCAGCAGGACTGCACTTGAGGAAATCCCTGCTATAACCTCCACTAAGTTGTGGTTGCTAACACGCACTGATTGGCAGTAGATGTAGTATTGGGAGGAGCATTGGCAGATTGATGGACAGTGTGCTGCATGATGGGACGTTGCTCTTGTGATAATAAAACATGACGTAAGTACTGCCAATAGATCTGTCAGGTTCATTTTCCATCATTTCTGAAAATAAAGAAACGATGAATTAGAACAAAGATGAGATACACGCAGGTTTCAAATATAAAGAATATGAAATACTATGCAGGGCTGCGAATATAGCTGTAGAAAACATTAAATTGTATTGAACAGCTAGACTAATAGAAAGAGAAGTCACACTACAGCGTTTCGGTACAAGCTTTCATCAGGTATAGCAAACATACTATAAATATAGACAAAAAAATCCAAGTCAGAAAATACAGTGCCAGAATTATGGTTGATGACGTGTTCAGATTCTGGAGAACAAAGATGGCGCTGGAAACAAAGAGCATCTCCCGGGATGAGGGTAAGGGTGAGAGTGAGGGTGAGGGTGAGAGCGGGAGTGGGAGTGAGAGTGATGGTGAGAGTGGGAGGTGACGGTGAAGGTGAGAGTGGAAGTGAGAGTGAGAGTGAAAGTGACCGTGAGAGTGAGGGTGAGAGTGAGGGTGAGAGTGAGGGTGAGAGTGAATGTGAAGGCGAGAGTGAGGGTGGGAGTGGGAGTGAGAGTGAAGGTGAGAGTGGGAGTGGGAGTGGGAGTGAGAGTGAGAGCACTGCTGTTTGTTTGAACCTCAAAGTGGTAGTTTGGTTATAATCTTTGAGATTGCTGCAGCAATTATAGATACAGGAGTTAAGTCTAGATTCCATAGAACATTCCACTTATTCGTAAAACCATCTTTACTGGAAGTGGTTCCAAATTGTTGTACCAAAAATACAAAAACGTTAAAGTTTTAACTCAATTAAATATGTCAGTTATGAAGAATATATTAGTCCATAAAGTAAAGTAAAGTAAGCTTCTTCTAAACACTTGGAATGTATAACAGACGAGGCACGCGTATTTTACTAAAATATCAGTGACAAACGACTGCGACAGACATCCCAAAAACATGACTATAGTTGGTAGTAGAACTGTGTCGTGACTGCATGAGACGTTGTTTCATTAAGACTATGTGAGAACTCCCGTGCATAAGTCGTTCTGCACGACACATGATAATGATGTTACTCCCGAATGTTTTAGCTTAAATCGTGGAAACCTTGGATGGACCCGAAGTTCGTTATAAACACGATAACGGGTAACACTACATGAACATATGAAAAGGGAAGGTATTAGAAACTTGTTTAACTAAAAATAAAACATTTGACACAGTAGTCTCCCGTTGGCTAAGTATAAGTTAAACAGCTTAGGCTCGAGATCGTTTTTCCTGTAACGACCTAACAGAAATATACACTGTAGTGATGCTTCTAACGAATAAGGTGATTATATAGTTACGCTACATTATTGGTCAACTTATGAAACTATACTTTGATTGCATAATATAATACAGCCTTTGTCGTGACCTTGACAGACGGTTGGTAGCAAGCAATCGTGGTAAGTCAGTTGTTTCATAAAAAAGGTTAGTTGGATACTGCTTTGCTGAACAGCTTCTCCTGTGGCTGAATCTGCCAATATTGGATAGACAGATCCTTTCACAGAATGAACAAGATGTATTCCTTGTGCCTGTCTTCGTCTCCTTTCTCCTGCGCCTTTTGTCTTCTGAATTTGATATCAGCCTTGCCTCGAAAGTTGCTGCGCCATTTTTTTTTATTTTATTTCTCCATGTGCTACGATCTGCAGCCAGACTTTCCAGTTTCTTTCACTGATAGAGAATTGCCTCAAGGAAGTCCTGCAAACATCCTTATATCTCAGCACTGCTCTACCCTTTGGTCTCTTTCTGTCCTAAATTCGCCATACAATATTTGTTTGGGAATACGATTGTTTGTCATTCTTCTTACATGACCCAGCCACCTCAGTCTACGACTACTAAGTGTTGTCATGATGGATGGGAGTTTGACTCGTTGTAAGACATTAGAGTTGGTTACTTTGTCCTGCCATGATGGATGGGAGTTTGGCTCGTTGTAAGACATTAGAGTTGGTTACTTTGTCCTGCCATGATGGATGGGAGTTTGGCTCGTTGTAAGACATTAGAGTTGGTTACTTTGTCCTGCCATGATGGATGGGAGTTTGGCTCGTTGTAAGACATTAGAGTTGGTTACTTTGTCCTGCCATGATGGATGGGAGTTTGGCTCGTTGTAAGGATTAGAGTTGGTTACTTTGACCTGCCATGATGGATGGGAGTTTGGCTCGTTGTAAGGCATTAGAGGTGGTTACTTTGTCCTGCCATGATGGATGGGAGTTTGGCTCGTTACAAGACATTAGAGTTGGTTACTTTGTCCTGCCATGATGGATGGGAGTTTGGCTCGTTGTAAGGCATTAGAGGTGGTTACTTTGACCTGCCATGATGGATGGGAGTTTGGCTCGTTGTAAGGCATTAGAGGTGGTTACTTTGTCCTGCCATGATGGATGGGAGTTTGACTCGTTGTAAGACATTAGAGTTGGTTACTTTGTCCTGCCATGATGGATGGGAGTTTGGCTCGTTGTAAGGCATTAGAGGTGGTTACTTTGTCCTGCCATGATGGATGGGAGTTTGACTCGTTGTAAGACATTAGAGGTGGTTACTTTGTACCTGCCATGATGGATGGGAGTTTGACTCGTAAGACATTAGAGTTGGTTACTTTGTCCTGCCATGATGGATGGGAGTTTGGCTCGTTACAAGACATTAGAGTTGGTTACTTTGTCCTGCCATGATGGATGGGAGTTTACCTCGTTGTAAGACATTAGAGTTGGTTACTTTGTCCTGTCATGATGGATGGGAGTATGACTCGTTGTAAGACATTAGAGGTGGTTACTTTGTCCTGCCATGATGGATGGGAGTTTGGCTCGTTACAAGACATTAGAGTTGGTTACTTTGTCCTGCCATGATGGATGGGAGTTTACCTCGTTGTAAGACATTAGAGTTGGTTACTTTGTCCTGCCATGATGGATGGGAGTATGACTCGTTGTAAGACATTAGAGGTGGTTACTTTGTCCTGCCATGATGGATGGGAGTTTGACTCGTTGTAAGACATTAGAGTTGGTTACTTTGTCCTGCCATGATGGATGGGATTTTGACTCGTTGTGAGACATTAGAGTTGGTTACTTTGTCCTGCCATGATGGATGGGATTTTGACTCGTTGTAAGACATTAGAGTTGGTTACTTTGTCCTGCCATGATGGATGGGATTTTGACTCGTTGTAAGACATTAGAGTTGGTTACTTTGTCCTGCCATGATGGATGGGATTTTGACTCGTTGTAAGACATTAGAGTTGGTTACTTTGTCCTGCCATGATGGATGGGATTTTGACTCGTTGTAAGACATTAGAGTTGGTTACTTTGTCCTGCCATGATGGATGGGATTTTGACTCGTTGTAAGACATTAGAGTTGGTTACTTTGTCCTGCCATGATGGGTGGAAGTTTGACTCGTTGTAAGACATTAGAGTTAGTTACTTTGTCCTGCCATGATGGGTGGGAGTTTGACTCGTTGTAAGACATTAGAGTTGGTTACTTTGTCCTGCCATGATGGATGGGAGTTTGACTCGTTGTAAGACATTAGAGTTGGTTACTTTGTCCTGCCATGATGGGTGGGAGTTTGACTCGTTGTAAGACATTAGAGTTGGTTACTTTGTCCTGCCATGATGGGTGGGAGTTTGACTCGTTGTAAGACATTAGAGTTGGTTACTTTGTCCTGCCATGATGGGTGGGAGTTTGACTCGTAAGACATTAGAGTTGGTTACTTTGTCCTGCCATGATGGGTGGGAGTTTGACTCGTTGTAAGACATTAGAGTTGGTTACTTTGTCCTGTCATGATGGATGGGAGTTTGACTCGTTGTAAGACATTAGAGTTGGTTACTTTGTCCTGCCATGATGGATGGGAGTTTGACTCGTTGTAAGACATTAGAGTTGGTTACTTTGTCCTGCCATGATGGATGGGAGTTTGACTCGTTGTAAGACATTAGAGTTGGTTACTTTGTCCTGCCATGATGGATGGGAGTTTGACTCGTTGTAAGACATTAGAGTTGGTTACTTTGTCCTGCCATGATGGATGGGAGTTTGACTCGTTGTAAGACATTAGAGTTGGTTACTTTGTCCTGCCATGATGGATGGGAGTTTGACTCGTTGTAAGACATTAGAGTTGGTTACTTTGTCCTGCCATGATGGATGGGAGTTTGACTCGTTGTAAGACATTAGAGTTGGTTACTTTGTCCTGCCATGATGGATGGGAGTTTGACTCGTTGTAAGACATTAGAGTTGGTTACTTTGTCCTGCCATGATGGATGGGAGTTTGACTCGTTGTAAGACATTAGAGTTGGTTACTTTGTCCTGCCATGATGGATGGGAGTTTGACTCGTTGTAAGACATTAGAGTTGGTTACTTTGTCCTGCCATGATGGGTGGAAGTTTGACTCGTTGTAAGACGTTAGAGTTGGTTACTTTGTCCTGCCATGATGGGTGGAAGTTTGACTCGTTGTAAGACGTTAGAGTTGGTTACTTTGTCCTGCCATGATGGGTGGAAGTTTGACTCGTTGTAAGACATTAGAGTTGGTTACTTTGTCCTGTCATGATGGATGGGAGTTTGACTCGTTGTAAGACATTAGAGTTGGTTACTTTGTCCTGCCATGATGGGTGGAAGTTTGACTCGTTGTAAGACATTAGAGTTGGTTACTTTGTCCTGCCATGATGGATGGGAGTTTGACTCGTTGTAAGACATTAGAGTTGGTTACTTTGTCCTGCCATGATGGATGGGAGTTTGACTCGTTGTAAGACATTAGAGTTGGTTACTTTGTCCTGCCATGATGGGTGGAAGTTTGACTCGTTGTAAGACATTAGAGTTGGTTACTTTGTCCTGCCATGATGGGTGGAAGTTTGACTCGTTGTAAGACGTTAGAGTTGGTTACTTTGTCCTGCCATGATGGGTGGAAGTTTGACTCGTTGTAAGACATTAGAGTTGGTTACGTGGCGTCTGATTTGAACACATCAAATGTTTTACGGGGTAAAAACACCAAGATACAGATAAATGCAAAACTCTTGTAAAGCTGATGGTAATAATAAATGACAATTTAAAAAAAAGGAAAAAGTGGTAAGGTAGCAGCGTAACGTAAGTGAGAAACAAGAGAAATGTAATTATACTTTGTATTGTTTTTCACCTACGTAAAGCTGTTACCATCCCACTATTATACTGTTACAACACTCAACATTCAACGTATCTATTTACAACAAACAACTGAATATTCATGACACTACAATTTAGTTACAACAGTCAACTCAGCCTCCCCTGTAATGTCATGCATTTGAAACAGTAAAATTATTATTATACTGCATACCACCATACCCAACCTAACATTCCCTGAAACACCATATAATTAAACATATAAAGTTTGTTAACAGCTTTCAAGTGACTGCAGTCAGAAACATAAATAACCTTGCAGGGATTAAAGCTTCACTCGGGGTAACCTAGCACACGGAGAACACACCAAAGGGCCCGCAGAGATTGCAGCCAAACGGTACTGTCAGATAATTCATGTTTCCTGACTTCAGGCTTTGGACAAACGGAAGCTCTTAAGTCTGATATTAATAGAGTTTAAGGGACCACAACTTGTAGAGTCAGAAACCTCTACTTATGTTTGCTACAGATGACTGACAGATTAGAACGGATATAAGACTCAGATGACTGACAGATTAGAACGGATATAAGACTCAGATGACTGGGATGAAAGATTTGACGAAAAGATCAAAACTGTAAAGTAGCAGTGATACGTCGGAAAGTTTCTTTTCAGTGACAGACGAGGCCTAGAGAGCACTAAACACCTGGGTGTAGAGCCTATCATAAATGGAAATGTAGAGGCGCATTAAGTACTTGACACCTCGGATAGCGACTATAACACTTAACACTATCACGTACTTTAATCTTCATCTCGGGGATTGGGGGGGGGGGGGGAGGTGTCATTGAATACTCGACATTCTAGACATTTACTGGTTAACAAGGACATACGTGTCGCCAACATTGTATGTTGGTGGTTAATGTTGTAGTGATGTTGTATGTTGGTGGTTAATGTTGTAGTGATGTTGTATGTTGGTGGTTAATGTTGGAGTGATGTTGTATGTTGGTGGTTAATGTTGGAGTGATGTATGTTGGTGGTTAATGTTGGAGTGATGTTGTATGTTGGTGGTTAATGTTGGAGTTATGTTGTATGTTGGTGGTTAATGCTGGGTTGACGTTGTATTTTGGTGGTAAATGCTGGAGTGACGTATTTTAGTGGTAAATGTCGTTGAAGTGATAATGTATGTTGGTGGTAAATATCTTTGCAGTGATATTGTATGATGATGCAGTTTGTTGCTTGTGTATTTATTAAGCTTTGCTGCACACCCAATTTTAACAACACTGTGTATGCGGCCTTCATTCACTTTCCTCGTGAAAACTGAGGATATTCTAGATAAATGCTACAATGAGAGATATCAGCAAAGGGGTAAATGTTACAATGAGAGATCCCAGTAAAGGAGTAAATATCACAATGAGAGACATCAGCAAAGGGATAATTGCTACAATAAGAGATCCCAGCAAAGGGGTAAATGCTACAATGAGAGATATCAGCAAAGGGGTACATGCTACAATGATAGATATCAGCAAAGGGGTACATGCTACAATGAGAGATATCAGCAAAGAGGTAAATGCTACAATGAGAGATATCAGCAAAGAGGTAAATGCTACAATAAGAGATATCAGCAAAGGGATAATTGCTACAATGAGAGATATCAGCAAAGGGATAATTGCTACAATGAGAGATATCAGTAAAGGGGTAAATGCTGCAATAAGAGATATCAGTAAAGGGGTAATGCTACAATTAGAGATATCAGCAAAGGGGTAAATTCTACCATAAGAGATATCAGCAAAGGGGTAAATGCTACAATGAGAGATATCAGCAAAGGGGTAAATGCTACAATGAGAGACAGCAAAGGGGCAAATGCTACAATGAGAGATATCAGCAAAGGAATAATTACTACAATGAGAGATATCAGTAAAGGGGTAAATGCTACAATAAGAGATATCAGCAAAGGGATAATTGCTACAATGAGAGATATCAGCAAAGGGATAAATTCTACAATGAGAGATATCAGCTAAGGGATAAATGCTACCATAAGAGATATCAGCAAAGGGGTAAATGCTACAATGAGAGATATCAGCAAAGGGGTAAATGCTACAATGAGAGATCTCGGGAAATTGGTAAATGCTGCAATAAGAGATATCAGCAAAGGGATAATTGCTACAATAAGAGATATCAGCAAAGGGGTGATGCTACAATAAGAGATATCAGCAAAGGGGTAATGCTACAATTAGAGATAACTGCAAGGGGTAAATGCTACAATGAGAGATCTCGGCAAATTGGTAAATGCTGCAATGAGAGATAATAGCAAAGGGGTAAATGCTACAATGAGAGATATCAGCAAAGGGGTAAATGCTACAATGAGAGATAATAGCAAAGGGGTAAATGCTGCAATGAGAGATAATAGCAAAGGGGTAAATGCTACAATGAGAGATCTCGGCAAATTGGTAAATGCTGCAATGAGAGATAATAGCAAAGGGGTAAATGCTACAATGAGAGATATCAGCAAAGGGGTAAATGCTACAATGAGAGATAGCAAAGGGGTAATTGCTGCAATGAGAGCAAAGGGGAAATGCTGCAATGAGAGATATCAGCAAAGGGGTAAATGTTACAATGAGAGACAGCAAAGGGGTAAATGCTACAATGAGATATCAGCAAAGGGGTAAATGCTACAATGAGATATCAGCAAAGGGGTAAATGCTACGATGATAGATATCAGCAAAGGGATAAATGCTACAATGAGAGATCCCAGCAAAGGGGTAAATACTACAATGAGAGATCCCTTACAAAATGTCGATTTGTTTATTGAGTTGGTTCCTCCGCCGTGGCACATGCTGATTGCAGTTTCCATTCACAAAATGTGTTTTTAATTATGCGTTTCTATCTTGACATGTTCAAAGGTTCAGGCGCTCTTCTGCTAATACCTTACCTATACTAGGCTCAAGAGACAAGAGGTAGGGTTCGATCCCAACCGACGGCTTCCATATTCACCCAGCCTTTCATGGGTACCGGTTTTTTTTCTGGGAAAGTAAGTTGGCACGGGCGTAATACCGACCACATTACCGCAAAAATCATGTGCCGAAGGTCTGTAAAATATATGGTCACTAACAGCATATTCCCTATACACGACTTGGCGTGACGGGGGCTCTTCACTTTACTTTCTACTAGGCTCAAGAACAATAAGTAAAAGAACCACTACCGAGGTGAAGTTACAAGAATAAGAGGAAACAGTCTCTGAGATAAGATCAGAAATGAAAAACTGAGAAAAATCATGACTAATTTCCGCCATAGAGTACAAAAAGAAACAACAATAAAATGGTTTGGGGACGTGATATGACAATAAGATCAAAACACAACACAACGAACCTTTAATAAACGGTGCAAGAACATCAGACTCAATAGTCGGCCATGAAAAATATGAATTGATGGAGAAACTGGGAAACATAACAGCTGCAGAGGCCAACAAAATAGCAACAACAAAAAACATCAAATTATATTTCCTCTAGACACTAAGGCCAATCAGGGGGTAAATAGAAGAAGTAGAAGAATATTTGAAAACAAAGTACAGGAAAAGGAGTGTGGACATTAAAAGATACCGAGCATCCGTGTGACATGACGGAAGGTCACCAGTGCCACTGGTACAATCTGTTCTAGGGTGAAGGTCGTAGAAGAGGTAGCATGATCACGCCAAGGGCACGGCACAAGCTGAAGATGTCAAACGTGAGATGCCATAAGTCATGACAGGAAGAGGAATACGTCAAACGTGAGAGAAGTCATACGTCACGACAGGAGGAGGAAGATATCAAATGTAAGAGAAGTCATACGTCACGACAGGAGGTGGAAGATATCAAATGTAAGAGAAGTCATACGTCACGACAGGAGGAGGAAGATATCAAATGTAAGAGAAGTCATACGTCACGACAGGAGGTGGAAGATATCAAATGTAAGAGAAGTCATACGTCACGACAGGAGGAGGAAGATATCAAATGTAAGAGAAGTCATACGTCACGACAGGAGGTGGAAGATATCAAATGTAAGAGAAGTCATACGTCACGACAGGAGGAGGAAGATATCAAATGTAAGAGAAGTCATACGTCACGACAGGAGGAGGAAGATATCAAATGTAAGAGCAGTCATACGTCACGACAGGAAGAAGTGTCAAGTGCGTGTAACCGTCGCCACCAATATCTCGGAGTCTGCCCGCTGAAGGGAATCGACCATTAGTTGTGACGTTTCCAGTATTGCTAGCAGAAGCGGTTGAGGTCAGCCGTCTATATCTCGAGACGTCACAAGTATTGGGGTGTTTTCACCAAAGCCCCGTTAGCGGGCAAGCTCAAAAATATCGGGGGCGACGGTGTAACCTTCAACCTGTCACACCTGCGAGACCGATGACGTACACCGTTGGTTCGATGAACCTGGCCACCGGCACGTTACCGGTACACCGTAAACAAACACTGCCTTTGAATGTGTCCGACACAGAAGAGTAACGAAGACAAGTGCAGGTTGCCTACACGAGAATTGCAACACGCGACCTTCAACTAGCGGTCTCGTCAATCAAACCGAGACTCAAACACACAAATGATGTTATGACTAAGGGACAATCATTTTATATCATCCTTGACTTGGTCAGAGGCTAAGGGTTAGAATAGCCGACAAGATCATGGACTGGGCGTCAGATTGTTCAGTTATTTGTCATTGACACTTTCAATGATTTGCTCATGTGTGTCTTTCTATGGAAATAAAATACGTAGGGAACAGACAGTGCTGCGGTAAAGCTAGTAGCAAAAAAACAAGTTGTGGGGTGTAATGTACACTCATATAAAGTATGGTGACACAAAAAAAAATGGAAAAATACTGACGTTTCGGTCTTTATATGAGGCGTTCTTCAGGAAACGAGAACAAAATAAACGAACAAGGGAATAAAGATAAAGTCTGTTACATCTAGAATGAACGGGACAAGTAAATCAAGAAGAGATAAATATATATATATATATATATATATATATACATTAGAAACAGAGAAATAAAATATACATTCTTCTATTTTACATTTAAAGTGATTACAAAAAGTTGTGTCTTGAAATTTACAAACTTGTGTAGTTAAAAATAGAATGTTGCATCCCCGGAACTCAAATTTACAAACTTGTGTAGTTAAAAATAGAATGTTGCATCCCCGGAACTCAAATTTACAAACTTGTGTAGTTAAAAATAGAATGTTGCATCCCCGGAACTCAAATTTACAAACTTGTGTAGTAAAAATAGAATATTGCATCCCCGGAACTCAAATTTACAAACTTGTGTAGTAAAAAATAAAATATTGCATCCCCGGAACTCAAATTTACAAACTTGTGTAGTTAAAAATAGAATATTGCATCCCCGGAACTCAAATTTACAAACTTGTGTAGTAAAAATAGAATATTGCATCCCCGGAACTCAAATTTACAAACTTGTGTAGTAAAAATAGAATATTGCATCCCCGGAACTCAAATTTACAAACTTGTGTAGTTAAAAATAGAATATTGCATCCCCGGAACTCAAATTTACGAAACTTTGATTTGTTTACTACAAGCGTTAACTTTTTAGAACATCCATAGATAAAAGTTGACCTTAGCTAAACGATGTTAGCTTTTGTGTCGCAAATTGAAACCACTTCCATAAACTATATATTTTACAAATGATTGGAATGTAACTGGCTCAAGGTTTATACATCCATAACCGCTGCTAAATCTCCAACATTAGAACTAACAAACCACTTTCAGACGCAATCAAACAACTGCGGTTAAACTCCGAAATTTGCTCGTCTGGACATCAAAGTTGATGGATGTAAGAGCGTAACACATCCATTGTTTCTGTACTCATTGGCATTCTATTGATGAGCACAATTTATCACTGTATTCAAAGAATCATCATCGAGTGCCCTCTCCGCATCGAAGGTTGGCTACCATGGAACGCCATTCCACTCTGTCTCTTGCTTTGATGATGCAGATTGCCATAGCCTGACTTGTCCATCTTTTGATGTTACTCGTCCATGTTAGTCTTAGTCTGCCTCTGCCTCTTTTACCTTGTATTTCCCCCTCTAATATTACTTTTATTAGACTGTTGTGTCTTTTAACATGACCAAAAAATGGCATTTGTCTTGCTCTAATTGTGTTTAGTAGTTCTTTTTTCATTTTTAGTTGTTTTAAAACTTCATCGTTTGTTTTCTTTTCTTTCCATCCAATTCTACCTATTCTTCTATAAATCCACATTTCAAAGGCTTCAATTTTCTGTTCTGTTTTCTGGTCTAATGTCCATGTTTCTGCACCATACAGGAATATTGAGAAGATGTAACATTTTGCCATTCTTAGTTTCAGCCCTGGTGTTATTTGTTTTGATGTTAGTATATTTTTCATGGCATTGAAATTACTTTTTGCCATACCTATTCTTTTATTTATTTCAGTTGTACATTTTCCATCATTGGTTATAGTATGTCCCAGGTAGTTGTAGCTCTGGACTGTCTCCAGATGTATTCCTTCAACTTTGATATTTAATTGTAGGTCTTGAAAATTTTCTTTGTTTATGATCATAGTTTTAGTCTTTTTTATATTCATATCTAGTCCATATTTTTTGCTTGTCATGTTTATTACATTAAGTAATTGTAGATCTTTAGGATTTTCTGCTAGTAGAACAGTATCATCAGCATATTTTAGGTTATTGATTATCTTCCAATTAATGTTAAGGCCTGGCATCTCTGAGATGTTTTTAAAAATTTGCTCAGTGTATAAATTGAATAAGCTTGGTGATAGGATGCATCCTTGTCGTACTCCTCTTTTTATGTCCATGGGTGTAGAGTTCTCCTTGTTATATTTTAATATTGTCTGCGTCATCCAGATTTATATCTTTTAGGCAGTCTATAAGTTGCTCATGGTGTATTCTATCGAAAGCTTTGGTGTAGTCTATAAAGTAGGCATATATTGGTTTGTTTACTTCTATGTACTTTTCAATCAATGTCCTCATGCTGAATATTGCTTCTTTTGTCCCACTGTTTTTCTTGAATCCGAATTGCTGCTCATCTAGTTCATTATTAATTTTATTCTGAATCCTTCCTTGTATAACTTTTAGTAAAGTTTGGTTACCTGGCTCATTAGGCTTATTGTTCTAAAATCGCTGCATTCAACTGCACCAGTATTCAAAGAATAAAGTATTGTAACTATCTTTAAAGGCAGAATGTGGTGCATCACGTACATAAAGTTAATGGAACATAACTAGTGAGCTGGTAGATTATCTCAAACCTCGTTGATTTGCTCAGAAACTTAAAAAGCAGCAAGGAGTTTAG
The DNA here is from genome assembly GCA_032433765.1 of Megaustenia siamemsis. Lineage (NCBI taxonomy): Eukaryota > Metazoa > Mollusca > Gastropoda > Stylommatophora > Ariophantidae > Megaustenia > Megaustenia siamemsis. The sequence continues at coordinate 70,750,251 of JAVIAB010000126.1, read as the reverse complement.
ACGTTTGAAAGTGGCAAACGATTTGTCGCAACCTGAACTAAAAATGTCGTATTATAAGATGGACAAATTAAATCAAAGGGCATATAAACCGCTGCTTGATGTAAGTCACGGACATCGCTGCTTGATGTAAGTCACGGACATCGCTGCTTGATGTAAGTCACGGACATCGCTGCTTGATGTAAGTCACGGACATCACTGCTTGATGTAAGTCACGGACATCGCTGCTTGATGTAAGTCACGGACATCGCTGCTTGATGTAAGTCACGGACATCGCTGCTTGATGTAAGTCACGGACATCGCTGCTTGATGTAAGTCACGGACATCACTGCTTGATGTAAGTCACGGACATCGCTGCTTGATGTAAGTCTTGGACATCGCTGCTTGATGTAAGTCACGGACATCGCTGCTTGATGTAAGCCACGGACATCGCTGCTTGATGTAAGTCACGGACATCACTGTTTGATGTAAGTCACGGACATCGCTGCTTGATGTAAGTCACGGACATCACTGCTTGATGTAAGTCACGGACATCGCTGTTTGATGTAAGTCACGGACATCACTGCTTGATGTAAGTCACGGACATCACTGTTTAATGTAAGTCACGGACATCACTGTTTAATGTAAGTCACGGACATCGCTGTTTGATGTAAGTCACGGACATCGCTGCTTGATGTAAGTCACGGACATCGCTGCTTGATGTAAGTCACGGACATCACTGTTTGATGTAAGTCACGGACATCGCTGCTTGATGTAAGTCACGGACATCACTGCTTGATGTAAGTCACGGACATCACTGCTTGATGTAAGTCACGGACATCACTGCTTGATGTAAGTCACGGACATCGCTGCTTGATGTAAGTCACGGACATCGCTGCTTGATGTAAGTCACGGACATCGCTGCTTGATGTAAGTCACGGACATCACTGTTTGATGTAAGTCACGGACATCACTGCTTGATGTAAGTCACGGACATCGCTGCTTGATGTAAGTCACGGACATCATTGCTTGATGTAAGTCACGGACATCGCTGCTTGATGTAAGTCACGGACATCACTGTTTGATGTAAGTCACGGACATCACTGCTTGATGTAAGTCGCGGACATCACTGCTTGATGTAAGTCACTGACATCGCTGCTTGATGTAAGTCACGGACATCGCTGCTTGATGTAAGTCACGATACAGCGCAATTAAACATAAATTGCGATCATCTAAAGACGGTGATGGACTAATCGTCAGTGAATGACAGGGGAAGGGGAGGTTCCTTGTTCTCTGACAGAACTGTCAGTGGCCGATAGGCCTTGTAGGTAAGAGTTCCTTGTTCTCTGACAGAACTGCAAGTGGCCGATAGGCCTTGTAGGTAAGAGTTCCTTGTTCTCTGACAGAACTGTCAGTGGCCGATAGGCCTTGTAGGTTAAGAGTTCCTTCATGAGATATTCTTCGTAGCCATACCTCGCAGGGTGCCCCAGTTCTCGCCTTCTGTCCTCTACTAGCTTGTCTTTGGCCCACTGTATGTATGGTCCAAAAGGCCTTCTCAGACCTAAACGTCGAATCACTTTATACCTCAGCCTCTGCTGTATAGCCATGCCATTTCAAACATCTCGTAAATGTAGTTATTCTGGCAGTGTCCTATATAGTTTTGTCTGTAGGGTTGTATATATGGACCAATGTGTTTTTCTCAGTCTACTCAATTCAGTACAGTCTTCAAGTATGTGTTCAGCAGTTTGCGCGTCCACGTGTACACGTAGTTGAGCTGTCGACGTACTGTGTTCGAACCCGCGGTAGACAAAAAGATTTTTTCTATCGGGGGTGGGGGGTGGGGGGGTTGAAATAAAAACCCTGAGGCTCAAACGTCGTGGCGACTGCTTTGACCAAGCGGCCTTTATCCCTCTGATCCTGTCGTGTAAGACACAACAGTAAGTCGCGGACATCACTGCTTGATGTAAGTCACTGACATCGCTGCTTGATGTAAGTCACGGACATCGCTGCTTGATGTAAGTCACGATACAGCGCAATTAAACATAAATTGCGATCATCTAAAGACGGTGATGGACTAATCGTCAGTGAATGACAGGGGAAGGGGAGGTTCCTTGTTCTCTGACAGAACTGTCAGTGGCCGATAGGCCTTGTAGGTAAGAGTTCCTTGTTCTCTGACAGAACTGCAAGTGGCCGATAGGCCTTGTAGGTAAGAGTTCCTTGTTCTCTGACAGAACTGTCAGTGGCCGATAGGCCTTGTAGGTTAAGAGTTCCTTCATGAGATATTCTTCGTAGCCATACCTCGCAGGGTGCCCCAGTTCTCGCCTTCTGTCCTCTACTAGCTTGTCTTTGGCCCACTGTATGTATGGTCCAAAAGGCCTTCTCAGACCTAAACGTCGAATCACTTTATACCTCAGCCTCTGCTGTATAGCCATGCCATTTCAAACATCTCGTAAATGTAGTTATTCTGGCAGTGTCCTATATAGTTTTGTCTGTAGGGTTGTATATATGGACCAATGTGTTTTTCTCAGTCTACTCAATTCAGTACAGTCTTCAAGTATGTGTTCAGCAGTTTGCGCGTCCACGTGTACACGTAGTTGAGCTGTCGACGTACTGTGTTCGAACCCGCGGTAGACAAAAAGATTTTTTCTATCGGGGGGTGGGGGGTGGGGGGGTTGAAATAAAAACCCTGAGGCTCAAACGTCGTGGCGACTGCTTTGACCAAGCGGCCTTTATCCCTCTGATCCTGTCGTGAGCCCCCGACATACGCCAGCAATGGTAAAATGAGTTGTAGAGATAGTTAAAGGAATTAGGTTCCCGAAAGTCTAACGACAACGATGGAAAGTACGGGGGGAAGGAGAGCAATTGAATGAAGTGGGGAACGTAAACACCAACGTTGTTAGGAAAACAAGGACAAATAACGTATTGAATGAATAGAATAAAAGAAAAGATTGTTTAACAAATGGTCGTTGCCAGGGCATAATTTGTCAGCAAAATCTACCTACACAGATGTCATGCTACGGAGTTCGTGCACGTTGGTCACGGTTCTCCTCGGAGATTATCGATATTTCGAAGGGAAAATCTGAGCACCCATGGGTTCGTCCTGTGTGCAATGTTAATGAGCCTAACATAACAACAACATTGTTGAAGTAACTGAAAGCCAGAGCCATCCCACATGATGACGATTATCCAGCAGTGGCCAGAAAGACCGTCAACAACACAAGCGCTAGCCACGTCACGTCCACACAGTTTTCTCTTGTAAAAGTTACAAGAATGAAATAAGTAATGGGAATTCCCGGGGTTAGACAAACGTAAATATATCCTGAGGGGGTCTTCCCACTTGTGTGACCTGGAAACGACGTGCGTCATTCTTTATATTAATTGACAAGAAGAGATGCATGCATGGCTGGTTTTGGACAAGGCTGGTTAGTTGTTCTCAAACTGTGTTCTTGTGATGGTTTCATTGCCGTGGAAATTGTACCGACGGGAAAACGAACACAAGAAGATTGGACGAGCCTGGGTAGTCATTCTCAAACTTTGTGTGCACTTTCGATCAGAAGTTACAGCCGCATTGAATGCAGAAAGCGGCAAATAATATTTTGCTCAAAAGCAGTTTATAGTTGGGTTTAAGACGCTTATTACACGATCAAACAGCATCCAGTACAAAAGTAATAATACAAGTCAAATAACGTAATAATAAAAGTCAAATAAAGTTCATACTTGAAAGGCATATAGGGAATATACAAGCTAGGCTCGTGAAATGGATCTCTACCACAAGCAACTACAGCGTGTTCATGCGATATTAGGGGCCTCTTTCTGTCGTTCACCCGCAGACCCGCAAGGGATGGATAGTTCGTTTCACCGTCCGTCCCTAAAAGGGCGTTAAGTGGGTGGTAGGCGCGCTGTGTTGTTTGCTTGTGTCTTTCAGCCCAACATATCCGATTTCAGCACAGGATATTTGAGTGTCGTATGGACTTTCCGCTTCAATCTCTAATAGATAGGAAAATACACATACACAATTTATTCCCGAGTTGTGATCGTAAACCTATGCTATAGTCAGAAGTACACATGCGTGAAAGACATCGCCAATGACAGTTACCTTTTTAGGTAACTTAGTTGGTCGTGAGCTCTAGCAGTGGTTTCTCGTGGCAAGGCGCTATGTCGAGGAGTACTGGTTAGATCCTGCTTCGGACCAATCTATTGATCATTTTATCTGTTTTCTTTTGTTGATTATTTGTGATTTTTTTTTCCCAGTGCTGTAAACACAGCTCTTCCCCTGAAATGATTCGCTGATCGCCTCGGAACTTGCCCTCCAAAATAATATTTATTTATCATGAGATATCTATTATCTTCAATCCCTAGTCACATGACCAAACTGCGATGATGCGGAGTGAAATGACACAGCCTTTTGATCTGTTTTTGGCGATGTCTTGGTCGTATTGCTACTACTAGAACAGCTCTTGTGAATATTCCATAACCTATAACCTCCAAGGCGGGAGAAGCCAGACGGAAGTTCAACGACAAAGCACAAAGAAGGCTTGTAAACAAAGTACAACCTGTTATCTTTGTTTCCTATCTGCGGTTTCCTTTCAGTTTCGCGGGAGAAACAAGGAACGTAATGTCTGTAGATGTGTTCCTACTTCTTTTAGTCGCTACCCGTTTAGATGTAGTGTTGTTCTTGTGCCTGTCTAGTTGCTGTTAGAATAGAAATGTGGGTCTTGTATAGGTCAGTATCCATCCCTTTCTTGGTCTCCCATTTGATTCCTGTCCTGATGTTTTGAGATAGAACGCGTTTGTTGTAGTTTGGTCTGGGTTATTTTTACCAAGTGTCCGAACCATTTCATTTGTTGTTTGTAGACATACCCCAGACTCTGCTTTAATTCCGATGTGTTCTGATTCTCACATTGGATATTCCATCTATCTTTGTGTTCAATGTTATCTTTCTCAAACAACCATTTCGCAGATCTTCTGTGGTTGGGCTTTGTTCAATGACCATGGTTAACCAATACAATACCGGTATCATTTCCGTTAAGAGATGTACACAAACAATACTAGATCAACAAGAAGAGGCCGTGCATTTGATCTTACACGAATATAACGTATTTGTAAACAAACATAAACAAAGGTACATAATAAAAGATAGAGTAAATACTTAGTTAAGAATGCTCATTAACTTTGTGACCGGAATTCCTATTGTAATTTATTCACAATACATCATTTGTATTCACGTTGTTAAGTTGCGACTCCCAGTTTAAGACTGCCCAGGCACCCAGACTGTGAATACGAAGTGAGGAATACATGACGCAGGTTTCACCACTCGTCCCTTGAGAGTCGGGATGATTGATGGTCAAAGCTGGTCACTTCTGGTGATTATCAAGTCTGCTACTGGAGAATTGGCAATGAAATACGGGAATGTGCAAAAAGGCAAAAGAAGACTGGCTCAACCAAAGATGTCTAGAAGTCTAAACTATGGAAAGTAAACAAAACTTAATAGAGATGCACGCAGAAATAAAGAGAATGACCAATAAAGACAAAAAAAGCTGCAGGAAACAGATGTATTGCAAACAAAGAGGGAAGAATGCTAACAAACAACAAAGATATAATAGATAGATGGCAAGAATATATAACAGCATTATTTCACGACGAAAGGGACAAAACGCCAGTCATAAAATGTACATACAACTATAAAATCATGAAATCTGAAGTAGAAAAAGCTATAAAAACAATGAAAAAGGGAAAAGCAGCAGGACCTGACAATATACAGATAGAGATGATACAGGCTCTAGAAGATGTTGGCATCGAAGTGATCACAGACATATGCAATGATATATACCATACAGGATACATACCAAACGAACTAAAAACATCAACTTTCATTGAATTGCCTAAAAAGAATGGTGCAGTTGAATGCAGTGATTTCAGAACAATAAGCCTAATGAGCCAGGTAACAAAAATTTTACTAAAAGTTACACAGGGAAGGATTCAGAATAAAATCAATACTGAATTAGATGAGCAACAATTTGGATTCTGGAAAAACAGTGGCACAAAAGAAGCCATATTCAGCATGAGAACATTGATTGAAAAGTACATAGAAGTAAACAAACCAATATATGCCTGCTTCATAGACTACACCAAAGCTTTCGATAGAATACACCATAACCAACTTATAGACTGCCTAAAGGATATAAATCTAGACGACACAGACATACGACTAATATGTTATTTGTACCTGGAGCAAACAACAATAATAAGATATAACAAGGAGAACTCTACACCCATGGACATAAAAGGAGGAGTAAGACAAGGATGCATCCTATCACCAAGCTTGTTCAATCTATACACAGAGCAAATCTTTAAAAACATCTCAGAGATACCAGGTCTAAACATTAATGGAAAGATAATCAATAACCTGAGATAAGCTGATGATACTGTTCTACTAGCAGAAAAACCTAAAGACCTACAACAATTGCTTAATGTGATAAACATAACAAGCAAAAAAATATGGACTAGATATGAATATCAAAAAGACTAAAACTATGATCATAAACAAAGAAAATTCTCAAGACCTTCAATTAAATATCACAGTTGAGGGAATACATCTGGAGACAGTCCAGAGTTACAACTACCTGGGACATACTATAACCAATGATGGAAAATGTAAAATTGAAATAAACAAAAGAATAGGTATGGCAAAAAGTAATTTTAATGCCATGAAAATTTACTAACAACAAAACAAACATCAGCAGGGCTGAAACTAAGAATGGCAAAATGTTACATCTTGTCAATATTCCTGTATAGTGCAGAAACATGGACATTAGACAAGAAAAAAGAACAGAAAATTGAAGCCTTTGAAATGTGGATTTATAGAAGAATAGGTAGAATTGGATGGAAAGAAAAGAAAACATAGAAGAATAGGTAGAATTGGATGGAAAGAAAAGAAAACAAACGATGAAGTTTTAAAACAACTGAAAATAAAATGAGAACTACTAAATACAATTAAGACAAGACAAATGACATTTTTGAGGCATGTTAAAAGACACAACAGCCTACTAAAAGTAATATTGGAAGGGAAAATACAAGGTAAAAGAGGCAGAGGCAGACCAAGACTAACATGGACGAGTAACATCAACAGATGGAAAAGTCAATCTATGACAGCCTGCACCATCAAAGCAAGAAGCAGAGTAGAATGGCGATCCATGGTAGTCAACCTTTGTTGCGGAGAAGGCACTCGATGATGATGATGACTGGAGAACTGAACATAAACTCTCGTATTTTGTCTACCGGGGATTGGGTGGTCTAGAAGTAAGACGTCGGCTTTAGGAACTGAAACATCTGGGGTTCGAATCCTGTCACAAGCTCTGTGGTTTCCTCAGATCGAATGTGATCGAGTTTCATCTCAGCTTTATCCTGCCTGGGTCTCTGGCAAGTGGTATCGATGTCCCGTCTTCGGGGACTACCACAAGAAACAGGAGGGGTCCCGTGTGCACTGGCGCACGTTAAAGAACCCTCAGCAGTTTAAATTCGAAAACGAGTAGGCCAAAAATGAACGCAGCCCCGGGAAAGTGTGAAGCAAACGCCAAGATCGGATATGTCGGGCAAAAAGGCGCAGACATCAGGACCGCAAGCGCCATCCAACGTTTCCGTGCTCATTAAACATGTAAACGCTATCAGAAGCACATTGTCATCAAAGTGAGGCCGGTACAAGTAACAAGATGGAAACCACTGGCCAGTAGATTTGTTCCCCAATTTAGAGAACAAACATGACAAAAGTTGAAGACGAACGACAGAGCGCGCCACTATAAGGAACTTACGCACGCCATCTACAGTCACTGGGTGGGCGTGGTTAGCTATAATTTAGCAATAATATGTGAGGTCACGGGTGTCCATGGCGTGGGGAAACCCTGGGGTGATGACCTGAATCAAATGAACTCGAGACTTATTTATAATACAGGAGATGCAATTTGAGATACTTCCCACAGGAGGGGAACCATTATAAATTGTATTTCTGAGGACAATAGAGCTAACATCTGTATTGTGTGAAACATTGTATAGATTACTTGTGTCTTCTATCTAGGAGGCTAAACCGCCAGACAAGCGTTCTTGTTAGAATGTGACTGCAGTCTGGAGCCGTCTTTAGCGTCACAAAACTTTGATTGTAACACTACGTCTTTAGCCTAACGCATGCTTCTTTGTGTGTCAATCTTGTTGCAGTTAATGTTTGACTTGATTACTTGGCTCGCATGTGGATCGTTGAGGTCCAGGTTCACATTTATTCACTTTATAATTGGAACAAAATGGAATTGTGCACACATGGGTGCCGCATCATTTTAAAATTGCCATTGAATTGATACAAAAAAAAAATTAATTAAAAAAAAAAATAAAGCGCCAAATAAAAGTGCCAGAAGTAAAGGATACCCCATAGCATATAATGTGATAGGAGTAAACATCTGAGATTACAATGTGAATTTCCTTTCTCGCAGTTATTACCTTATTCAAATCAGTGTGACAGATGCCCGTGCTTTTTCTTATCTGGGTCGACCGGAGGGCATCGGGTAGGGTAATTATTTCCATGAAATAACCAAGCCAGTGAACTAGCGACTACACCAAGCCAGTGAACTAGCGACTACACCAAGCCAGTGAACTAGCGACTACACCAAGCCAGTGAACTAGCGACTACACCAAGCCAGTGAACTAGCGACTACACCAAGCCAGTGAACTAGCGACTACACCAAGCCAGTGAACTAGCGACTACACCAAGCCAGTAAACTAGCGACTACACCAAGCCAGTGAACTAGCGACTACACCGCCGGCATTACCAAAGTTAAATGGTGATTAGCACCATCTATTCAACAAATTAAATTATGATCAGCGTCATATATTCAATAAATTAAATGTCGATCAGCGCCATCTATTCAACAAATTAAATTATGATCAGCACCACCATCTATTCAACAAATTAAATTATGATCAGCGCCGTCAATTCAACAAATTAAATTATGATCAGCGCCGTCAATTCAACAAATTAAATTATGATCAGCGCCGTCAATTCAACAAATTAAATTATGATCAGCGCCGTCAAATCAACAAATTAAATTATGATCAGCGCCGTCAATTCAACAAATTAAATTATGATCAGTACCATCTATTCAACAAATTAAATTATGATCAGCGCCATCTATTCAACAAATTAAATTATGATCAGCGCCGTCCATTCAACTTTAAAGTGGGGACAGGGATGTTTAAGAAACCATTTACCTTGTTCGGGACTTGTGTTGAGGGCCCGAGTTCAAACTCTTTTCTTTAACATTCGTCTGACCCCCCCCCCCCACCCCTCTTCTCTCCTCTTCCCCCATTTTACAGTCTAGTAGCTGTAGCCGTTGTATCGAGGACTATGGGTTCGATTCTGCTTCGAGCTGTCTATGTGTTTTTGTGTTGTAAACATACGTCTTTCCTTGAAATGATTCGTTGATCAGTCGCCCCTGAAAGTTTCCCTGCATAATAATATTCATATATTAATGTTTGCCTCCTGACTCTCAACTTCTTCCTCGCAGTCAACACCTGAAGCTCATTGGCTGAGACGTCGCTGCCGGCCATTCGAATCAAATATTGGTAGTAGGTTAATCATGAGACAAGAAGCAACAGTTGATTTTCACTTTTATTTTTGGATGCTAATTGTGGTCTGATGCTAATTGTGGTCTGATGCTAATTGTGGTCGGAAGCTAATTGTGGTCTGATGCTAATTGTGGTCTGATGCTAATTGTGGTCTGAAGCTAATTGTGGTCTGAAGCTAATTGTGGTCTGAAGCTAATTGTGGTCTGAAGCTAATTATGGTCTGATGCTAATTATGGTCTGATGCTAATTGTGGTCTGAAGCTAATTGTGGTCTGAAGCTAATTATGGTCTGATGCTAATTATGGTCTGATGCTAATTATGGTCTGATGCTAATTATGGTCCGATGCTAATTATGGTCTGAAGCTAATTGTGGTCTGAAGTAAGCTGAAAGACTTAGGTTGAACGGGTTGTGAACCAGACACATTCCGCAAGACAACGTGAGAGAATCATTTCAGCAAAACAGCACCTGGTAGTTTATTGCGGAAGATCGACAGCAACCTGTTGTCACCTCTATGTAGGGATAAAATAGGTCATACCTGACAGGATCTTACATCCAGATATGTTGAACTGTTGTATAAGTTTTTTTTTATTTGTTTTTTTAAACTGATTTAACATTTTGATAAAAATCTCCAAATGACAAAATCTATTCCATTTCTGAAGCAAACAAAAACATCGTGTTTGGGAAATTGTGGTCACATAACCAGTGCAGTTGTGTGACCTGATGTATATTCTAGTCCCACGCGGGCGCGAACATGTCCCAACCTAACCTTGAAGTAGGCCGCAGCAAAGTTTGTTGATAAACGACGGGTCTGATCCACACGGGCGCGTCAAACACACCCCACCCAACAACCCGTTCGTCACATGTACCATACAACCCGTTCGTCACATGTACCATTGTAGAGTTATCTCTTGTCAACGCCTGACTCATCGGCAGTCCCCACGACAGGACACGTCCCTGTCACGATCCCTAATGTTATAACTGACTGCCATGTCGTGCAGCAACATCTGCTGTTACAGACAACCCCGTCTGTACTCGGGTAAACCCAATATTATTAGTTTGAAGAGCGCTAAGAACAATAAATCAGTAGATTACATGACACATTTACGCTGATCACCAGATTAAGTTGTACGGGTCACTAAATTACACGATTACAGTATGTAGATCAATAAATGACGGACCCACAGTGCACAAATCAATAAATCACGTGATTACATGTAACCCCACAGAAGCTTTGGCATTAAATTATAGACGGAAATCAAGGAAATAATGGATCGCAGACGTCCGAGAAAATCTGTGACAAAATAACATCGTGTTGGAGAAGAGAATGAAAATGAACTAAGTGTAAATATTTGAGAAAAGAAATATTGTATATATATACAAAATATACGCGAACTAACACTACAATGGCCATAAGTATACAAGGACACTAAAAATATAAGGCAACCAACACTATAAAGGCTATAAATATGCAGAGGACACTAAAAATATACGCGAACTAACACTATAAAGGCTATAAATATGCAGAGGACACTAAAAATATAAGGCAACCAACACTATAAAGGCTATAAATATGCAGAGGACACTAAAAATATAAGGCAACCAACACTATAAAGGCTATAAATATGCAGAGGACACTAAAAATATAAGGCAACCAACACTATAAAGGCTATAAATATGCAGAGGACACTAAAAATATAAGGCAACCAACACTATAAAGGCTATAAATATGCAGAGGACACTAAAAATATAAGGCAACCAACACTATAAAGGCTATAAATATGCAGAGGACACTAAAAATATAAGGCAACCAACACTATAAAGGCTATAAATATGCAGAGGACACTAAAAATATAAGGCAACCAACACTATAAAGGCTATAAATATGCAGAGGACACTAAAAATATAAGGCAACCAACACTATAAAGGCTATAAATATGCAGAGGACACTAAAAATATACGCGAACTAACACTATAAAGGCTATAAATATGCAGAGGACACTTTAAATATAAGGCAACCAACACTATAAAGGCTATAAATATGCAGAGGACACTAAAAATATAAGGCAACCAACACTATAAAGGCTATAAATATGCAGAGGACACTAAAAATATAAGGCAACCAACACTATAAAGGCTATAAATATGCAGAGGACACTAAAAATATAAGGCAACCAACACTATAAAGGCTATAAATATGCCGAGGACACTAAAAATATAAGGCAACCAACACTATAAAGGCTATAAATATGCAGAGGACACTAAAAATATAAGGCAACCAACACTATAAAGGCTATAAATATGCAGAGGACACTAAAAATATAAGGCAACCAACACTATAAAGGCTATAAATATGCCGAGGACACTAAAAATATACGCGAACTAACACTATAAAGGCTATAAATATGCAGAGGACACTAAAAATATAAGGCAACCAACACTATAAAGGCTATAAATATGAAGAGGATACTAAAAATATAAGGCAACCAACACTATAAAGGCTATAAATATGCCGAAGACACTAAAAATATACGCGAACTAACACTATAAAGGCTATAAATATGCCGAAGACACTAAAAATATAAGGCAACCAACACTATAAAGGCTATAAATATGCCGAAGACACTAAAAATATACGCGAACTAACACTGTAAAGGCCATAAATATGCTGAACACACTGAGGGAACTAATACTACCATGACCATAAATAAACTGAACACACTCAGGGAACTAATACTACCATGACCATAAATATGCTGAACACACTGAGGGAACTAATACTACCATGACCATAAATATGCTGAACACACTGAGGGAACTAATACTACCATGACCATAAATAAACTGAACACACTCAGGGAACTAATACTACCATGACCATAAATATACTGAACACACTGAGGGAACTAATACTACCATGACCATAAATATACTGAACACACTGAGGGAACTAATACTACCATGACCATAAATATACTGAACACACTGAGGGAACTAACACTATTACTACAAATAAATCTCATAGCGTGATGGATACCTTCCACCACGACAAGAAAAAACAAAACATGAAGAAAACAAAGCAAAGACAAGCTGTAATCTCTGGTGAAGCATCAAAGACAAGCTGTAATCTCTGGTGAAGCATCAATAACAAAACTGATTGACGTCCGCGGTCTGTTTCACTTTTCTGGAAAAGATCGACAGATTCCAAACACCGGAATTTAATTCCTGGAAATTTTTATTTATGATTTCCCTCTGCGACAACCACCCCTTGTCTCAGCAGCGAGGCCGGCTTAAAACGTCAGTTACTCATCGACGAAAAAAACATGAGTACCTCCGAAGTCGGAGTTATCTGCCTGTGCGGCGAGGGACCCTTGTGCACACGGCTGCGAGGGAAAAATGGATTAACACGCAAAATTCAGGTCCTAGTCTCTAGGGACTTCGTCAGAGTTGAAAGCTGGCGAACGCAACAACAACAACAACAACAACAACAACAACAACAAAAACTAAACAACACGGAGAAGTCATTAACAGTGCACAACGATAGATGGCGGTGCTGAATCTCAATTATTTACTTTAAAAGATAAATTGTTCACGAGTTTAATCGTTTTGTATGCAAAGATATAACATTAAACTTGAAAGACCCGGATGTTTACACTCTAATGGGGTGAAAGGATTCATGAAAGCTGACGAGACCACGGCGAGGGCTCATATTATGTGACTGGGTAACACTGAATACGATTCTACATGGGAAGTCAATCTTAGTTTATGACACTACATGTGTTCGCAAAATGAAAGAAGAAAAAAACACTTGTATTTTCCCAGTCGTGAATACACAGATAGGGAATAAAAAGCCCTTGAATTTCTTCTCATTTCTTACCACAGAAATCATTTCTTACCACAGAAATCATTTCATCGTGGCAATATTTATAGACGGTGCCCTTGATTTTCCCTTTCATTTACTTGGCGAGGCTGTTTATTGAACCCACCACATGTAGGTGAAATAGGATCTTTGTCAACTTTGGTTCACTGACTATGAGTCACTGATTGCTACCAACGTAAGGTGCTGTGATTGTCAACTCACATTTAGAATAAAATGTGCTGATCAGAGTAGATAAAATAAACATAAAATGGAATTAAACAGCTGAATCAAAGCAGAGACGAGACAAACTACGACTCTTCGGCAAAAGCCTTCATCGGCAAAATGGCTGCTGAGACCTGATATTGAGGTGGTCAACTCGTGAACAAGGTCTAAATGGACAACTCGTAACTGGTAACAAGCTGACCAGTCATCACCAACTGCAAACATCCAGAGACCTTTTTGCATTAATTTCGGATTTACATTTAAAGTGTATGAAGACACAGGGAAGAAACATCAGGAATAAGAGAAGAAACATGAGGACAAAGGGAAGAAACATGAGGAAACAGAAGAAACATCAGGAATAAGAGAGAAGAAACATCAGGAAACAGAAGAAACATGAGGAAAAAGAAGAAACATGAGGAAAAAGAGAAGAACATGAGGACAAAGGGAAGAAACATGAGGAAACAGAAGAAACATCAGGAATAAGAAGAGAAGAAACATCAGGAAACAGAAGAAACATGAGGAAAAAGAGAAGAACATGAGGACAAAGGAAGAAACATGAGGAAACAGAATAAACATGAGGAAAAAGAGAAGAAACATGAGGACAAATGGAAGAAACATGATGACAAAGGGAAGAAACATGATGACAAAGGGAAGAAACATGATGACAAAGGGAGGAAACATGAGGACAAAGGGAAGAAACATGAGGAAAAAGAGACAAAACATGAGGGAAAAGATAAGAAACATGAGGGAAAAGATAAGAAACATGAGGAAACAGAGAAGAAACATGAGGAAAAAGAGAAGAATCATGAGGACAAAGGGAAGAAACATGATGACAAAGGGAGGAAACATGAGGACAAAGGGAAGAAACATGAGGACAAAGGAAGAACCATGTTGACAAAAGGAAGAAACATAATGACAAACGGAAAACACATGAGGACAAAGGGATGAAACAAGAGGACGAAGGGATGAAACAAGAGGACAAAGGGATGAAACAAGATGGTTAAAATTGAAGAAAAGTAAGAGCAAACAAAAGATTTAAAAAGAATTTGATGCCAACGTACAAAGTAAATGAAATCTTATTTGTGGGATATTAGGATGATATTATACTGTCAGTTGTGTGTGGATAGACAAGTGGGGAGAAGCACTAGTGAGTGGAGAGCAATCAACAAACGGAGACTAAAAAACAATCAGATCACATCTAACAGTGGTTGTGTAAAATGTAAGAGACCCAGAGATTATCAGTTTAATGGATAAACGGCAGAATCGTGACTTCTACACACACACAAATATATTGCTTGCACTAAAATGTAACTACTTAGAAATAAATGTGCAGCTGGGTTGCAATCGAGAGAAAACTGTCTCCCTAATCGTGGACGAGACTACACGTTGTGTGGGTCCGTGCGCTTGGTGTGAAGACCGAGGTAGGATTTGGTTGTGTAGAAAGTGTGCTCCACCAGGTAGATAAGGTAATGTACCGGGCGGTGACAGGTTTGTGTGCAGGTAGTTCAATGTTGAGATTTGTAAATGCACAGACACAATTTTGGAAGAGTTTTAAAAAGAAACAATTTAAAACAAGTAGTGAAACTAGTTTCATAAACAAGCGTTGTCTCGGCTTGTGTCCATTATGACGCAGCTGAACTTTTATCACGGCTGGAAATCAAGAAATCTGTCAACCAATACAAAAAATAGATGATAAGATACATGCTAATTATGTGAAGATAAATCAAATGTCGGTTCAAACTCGACAGGCGGAATGTGATAAATCTGTAAAAGAATTCAGATGTAAAGTCGACAGATAAGATAAATATATATTTTATGATAATATTATAGATAATATCAAATGGGAGTTTGAATTTGACAGAAATCATTGTTAACATTTGAACAGCGAAAAAGAGTTGGAAACTGACACACAAAATAAATATATAATACTCATAATGCTATGATTGCACACACACACTTAATGAGCTAAAAAAGTAACATCGGTGCCAAATGTTATACTAACAGGATATGATAACCATTCAGACGTGAAATGTCAGACATTTTTTTCGAAGGGGGGAAAGGGGGGGGGGGGGTAGGGGGAGTTGTTCACCAGCTTTTCCCTCTCACGAAGTCCCTAGAGACTAGGAACTGAATTTTGCGTGTTAATCCGTTTTTCCGTGGCAGCTGTATGCACAGGGGTCCCTCGTCGCACAGGCAGATAACTCCGTCTTCGGAGGTACTCATATTTTTTCCGTCCATGAGTAATTGACGTTTCAAGCCGGGCCTCGCTGCTGAGACCAGGGGTGGTTGCCGCAGAGAGAAATCATGAATAATAATCCCAAATGATGCAGCCGGGATTTGAACCCACAACCTCTCTGTCAAGAGGCCAGCGTCTTGCCTCGAGACCAACCAGTCCCCTTTAAGACATTATAACCTGATTAATAAAACCGCATTTTAGATGTAACTTCTCCCATTGAAACTACAGACGTCATCAATCAAAACCAGCAGTCAAGAACTGACGAATTAGTCCTATAATGCGCAAGTGGTAGCAGGAACTAGATGATGCTTGGACATGCGCACGAGAAAGAAATTCAGAAACAAAAATTCTTGTGAAGTGTGTCCTTGAGAAGGTGAAAGGTCAATGACAAACTGACAAGAGGACCGTGGGGACAAAAACATAATGATCGACGTAATCAAGACTTGGGACGCACTAAGGAAAGAAGGTCAGACAGAATGATGAACATAAATGAGGCAGAGGACGGGCAGACAGACAGACCAACCAGATAGAGAGATCAACCAGACAGACCAACCAGATAGGCAGACAGACAGACCAACCAGATAGATCGACAGACCAGCCAGATAGATAGATAGATACCATGACTGATACAGAAAAAGAGATAACAATAAAAACTTCTGCACACCCTCCTCAATCCGTCCACAGCACGCCCTCCTCAATCCGTCCACAGCATGCCCTCCTCAATCCGCCCCCAGCACGCCCTCCTCAACCTGTCCATACCACCCACATCGTGGAACCACCATATCACAATCCAAACTATGATCTAGAGCCAAGTAGACGGCTTAAAACCGTTGGCTAGCTGCCGTCCGTGATGTGTAACACCAGCAGCAGAAAGTCAACACTCCGGCAGTGATATTGGCTGTAGAAAAACAACTTCAGCGTGGGGGCCCTGGTTATATACACACGGCTATGTCGCTAAGGTTGGAAAACAGTGGTTACGACGATTAACGTGCAGAGCTGGGCTTTCACGATTAGTATCCAAAACACTGTTACAACATGCAGCCTTAGTCATTCCTTTCTACATAGGGTTAGGGTTAGGGTTAGCGGTGTTTATAAAGTCTCACTACACTTGGTATCTAGGTCAATTTGAAAAAAATGTTTATGACGTCATCACAATATGTGCTCAACAAAGTGCTTCTTTCCAGTAGCAATAAACTTATTCAACAAATTTCTAACCGTAATGCGATGATGAGGTTGTTTATCAGGAAATCTTGCTATAAATCTTTGAACAACTACCCGTGTGTATCGACCACCATTTCTAAACACTTGTTCAACCAGAAAAATTCGTTCTTCTCTTGATAACACCATTCTGCTTTGAGTGCAAAGAATTACTCCAGCAGACGACAGCCATTCACTGCACAATTGACAGTGGGAGCACATATTGTGATGACGTCATAAACATTTTTTTTCAAATTGACCTAGATACCAAGTGTAGTGAGACTTTATAACACCCTATTTATGTATTTGTCGATGGGAGATTTTGGGGCCGTATTTGTTCTTCTATAGGTCACTCCCGCTATTGTAGTTTCATCACCATCATTGGAGGCGAAGGCGCGCCCCACAGCAGCAGAGCTGGAGGTTGTCAGCGACCCACAGCTGATGGCTGATGCCAGGATGGGTGAACCAGAACTATCCAGACCCTGCTCCACCTCTCCGTGGTGCCTCTAATAACAGACTAACCTGTCTAGTCTGGCCAAGCGAGTAGGGATCGAAGAGGAAGACAACCCGGTGCTCAAAAATGTTGTGCTGAAGTCGGATGTGTTGGGTCTAAATGCGCAAATATCAGTTATACTGCAAACCACTCACAACGCAGACACACCCACTTAGTGCTCTTTTAAGGGCGGACGACAAGGAGGTGTACTCCTTTAGTCATTGGGCGAACGCAGGCAAGCATCATCATCACTGAGTGCCGTTTCCGTATCGAAGGTTGCTACCATGAAGCGCCATTCTGCTCTGTCTCTTGCTTTGATGGTGCAGGTTGTCATAGACTCTGAATTAGTGATTTTCCTTTGTTGTTACATGTCTCTGTCACTGCATCTATCCATCTTCTTCTGGGTCTTCCTCTTGGTCTTTTTCCATGCATTCTCGAGAAGAACACCCTTGATGGTGATTGGTAAGGGTTCATTCTGACCAGGTGGCCAAACCATTTAAGTTGTTGTTGTTCTATATATTCTTGGCAGGGTTTTGTTCCTACCATTTTTCTTATGGTTTCATTTGGTATTCTATCTCTTCTTGTGTTGTTAGTTACTTTTCTCAAGCATCGCTTCACCAACACTAGCGTCAGGATGCGGGATTTAAGTGGTTTTTTATCAATGTTGAATGCAATAGAATTTTTTTTTTTGGGGGGGGGGGGGCGCGCATGGCATGTTGAACTGGCCAGGAAACATCCAGTAAATAGTTTGTTTATTTTTTCTGAAAGTGAAAGCGTTTATTAAAAACTCTCACTTACAAAATGTAAAAACACACGATTAAAATTAAAACCTAACTTCATTGACCACCTTATGAACACCAAATGTATTCTATTGAGTGGCTTTATTAGTCGTCCTTGACCCTACAGAGAGATGTCAGCGTGTTCCTGTCGGCCCTGATGAACAAACAACGAGTACACAATGCACTTACGTCATCGTATTGTAAACTAATGGCAAGGGGGCACTCTCCCGTGGAGCACCACTCTCAAACAAACACTTTCAGGTCCCTGTGGAGCACCGGTCTTCAACAAACTCTTTCAGCTCCCTGTGGAGCACCGGTCTTCAACAAACTCTTTCAACTCCCTGTAGAACATAAGTCTTCAACAAACACTTTCAGCTCCCTGTGGAGCATAAGCCTTCAACAAACACTTTCAACTCCCTGTGGAACATAAGTCTTCAACAAACTCTTTCAACTCCCTGTGGAACATAAGTCTTCAACAAACACTTTCAGTTCCCTGTGAAGCACCGGTCTTCAACAAACTCTTTCAGCTCCCTGTGGAGCACCGGTCTTCAACAAACTCTTTCAGCTCCCTGTGGAGTATAGACCTTCAACAAACACTTTCAGCTCCCAGTGGAGCATAGACCTTCAACAAACACTTTCCAAGTCGTTCTGTTTCTTGCCATTCTTTTAAGATCACTACATGTCTTCTCCATCATCTTCATCTCTGCTTCCACTTGACTTCAAGAATATTTGAGTCCTCTTTGTCCCTTTCCCTGGGATTTCAAAATAGCTATTGTCGTGTAATACTCTCAGTTGGCTTCCGCAGTGTGTGTCCTAGCCATCGCCTTCGTTGTATCTGTTTGTTCACTAGTATCTGACTGCTACTTCTCCACAGTTCTACGTTGTATCTCTTTGTTCACTAGTATCTGACTGCTACTTCTCCATAGTTCTACGTTGTATCTCTTTGTTCACTAGTATCTGACTGCTACTTCTCCATAGTTCTACGTCGTATCTCTTTGTTCACTAGTATCTGACTGCTACTTCTCCATAGTTCTACGTTGTATCTCTTTGTTCACTAATATCTGACTGCTACTTCTCCATAGTTCTACGTCGTATCTCTTTGTTCACTAGTATCTGACTGCTACTTCTCCATAGTTCTACGTTGTATCTCTTTGTTCACTAGTATTTGACTGCTACTTCTCCATAGTTCTACGTTGTATCTCTTTGTTCACTAGTATCTGACTGCTACTTCTCCATAGTTCTACGTTGTATCTCTTTGTTCACTAATATCTGACTGCTACTTCTCCATAGTTCTACGTTGTATCTCTTTGTTCACTAGTATCTGACTGCTACTTCTCCATAGTTCTACGCTGTGAACACTCTTAGACGGATGTCAATACAAAGTCCTAAAATATAAAACCCACCGGATGTGCGAGCCTTACTGTTTTGGTTAGAAACTTGAGCAATTTCTTCACGAGAAAACACTATTTTTCAATGTTCTGTCCTTAGGAGAAGAAAATGATTCTGAAATGCGACAAGTTTCCATATCCTGCAGCCATCTTGGCTTTCTTCCATTTTGTCAACACACAGGAGTCGAAGATTAAACTGTCTGGGCATTTGGGGCATGTTAAATGTATGGACAACAGCGACATCGCAGAGTCAACATTTCATGGGATCTCCCAGACAAGCGGCCGAAGTGTAGACCAAACTGAGTTATAAACATGTTTGCAGTGCATCCCCCAGTGAATTCTTTAGTGAGAATGCTGTAGAAGATCGTGGCACACGGATAAGGAATGTAACAAATTGCAAAATCTGGTTACGAAAATAAAACGGAAGTCAACGTTTGAAGACATGGTCCCTATATCCTACCGGAGCACTACAGACAAAACTATATGGGCCACTGCAAGAGCTACAACAGACAGTAAATGTATACAGGAAGCGATATTGCAGATACAGACATTATTTCGTGTGAACGAAACATAGATCGTACCTGATCTGATCATATTTGTTAGCTTTGGAAAGTCTTCTTTATTTCATTTTCAAAATAAAAATGTCATCACATGTCATTTGTATCTTATTACTTCTCACTCTTGCAGATGTAAATTGGTACATGCATATATCGCTGGAGAAAGGAAAAATTGATACGGAAGATTTACAAATCTGTCAACTGGTGAATCTTTTGTGAAGGAAAAAATGTCTTATAACATGTTTCCAGTGGCATAGTAAACTTCAGAGACTGGTAACTTTTGTTACTGTGTTTATACTTTTGTTACTGTGTTTATATACTTTTGTTACTGTGTTTATACTTTTGTTACTGTGTTTATACTGAACTGTTCACGTGGATATGACGGTCGTGGCTAGAGGTAGACCGCCAGCACCTGCACAAGAAGATCACGGGTTTGAATCTAGCCACAGGCGGTGCGACTTTTTCACTTGAAACACGTGACCTCTTCATGTCTCTCCTCCTTGTTGCTGAGCTGTAAGACCCCGTGCCTTGCACTCTGTGATAGAGGCAAAAATGACAGGAGGTCCTGTGTGCATCCTGCGCACGTTAAAGACCTCTGGTAGAGAGAGTGGACCAACCACAGCCGTTACCTGGACAAGACTGTCCAGCAATTAAATCTAATCATACCGATCATGGATGTGTCGAGCTGAGAAACGCATCTATCGTGGCTGGTCGTAAACTAGCGACACAACTCATTCATTTACATCTGGTGGGCGTTGAGGAAAGATGACAGAAGGAGGCAGTGAAGAAGGTAGCCTGTTCGATGCTATACAGAGCCAATTCTGACCTACAGATGATAAGTAGTATACGTCGGTGCTATATAGAGCCGATTCAATGTATGATGAGTAGTATACATAATCTCTGTGATGAAACAAAAATATGATTATATATGAATTAGTTCTTGTATTTTTTCTAAACAAACATATGATTATATATGAATTAGTTCTTGTATTTCTTCTAAACAAACATATGATTATATATGAATTAGTTCTTGTATTTCTTCTAAACAAACGTCTTGGGCTCCGTGGAATCTGTTGATCAAGACGCCCAACAGTAAATAGGCTGAAAGAGGTCAACGACTCATAGCTGACTGCCTGTCGCAATCTCAACAAGCTTAGATAGTCACCTTTGTTAGTCTAGCCATTTCCACGAATCTGACAGTCAGATGGAGACCATACAGTCTATGATATCTGGATATCGCCAGCACAGCTAGTGAAATGAGAATTATAGTACATCCCTCATGTTTACATGCATGGGACCCCTTTTTTCTTCCACCGCTGATTGAGAGTCAGTGTTAAATAGGATGTTTCCTTCTTTGTTTCTCTCCTTCAACAGCACTGTTTGTCATTGTAACTGTTTTTTTTTTTACATTACTATGTAAACTTCGCTTTTGTCACAAACATTCCAAAATCCATTTCAATAAATGAAATTATCCCCCCTTGCTCGTGCCCTATCCGTCTATGCATACACCGAGCTCAAGCTTCGCTAGTGTCCCTCTGTGTTCAGTTTCTTTGTTGCACATAATGGGTGTGCTAATCGCTGTGCTAAGAATGCAATCTATTGTGTCAGTGAAGCGCTGTGGACTTCATTGTTGCTGCGGAGTCCATTAGATCCGCTTTCAGCATAGGTTTCCGTAAATTCCACAAAATGTCCCGCTAAAGTCTACCCTTTCCTAAACTTTTGAATGGCTCCCTGGGGGCGGGAGTGAGAAAATTGATTCAAAACAGTAACGACCTCTATCGGCGGCCTTTCTCCAGATTTCACAAAGAAAATTGACTATTATAATGGTGATGTCGGATGACAACTCACTGAGTGTCTTTGACGTGTTGTAGAAGATCTTTCACTGAAATCATTTCCTTTTGAGATAGTTAAATGAGGCTGTAAAAAGTGTCATAAACCCTGCACCAACATATCTTTGTGAGAGTAATTATTATTAATACTAAACAGTAGAGTCTAAACAGTGAGCGAGTAGTGGTAGAATAAAGCTAACTGCGGATGGATACATCTGGTGGAGTTAGAACAATCAAAGCTAACTGCGGATGGATACATCTGGTGGATTTTAGAACAATCAAAGACGGATCTCAAGAAACAAGCTTCAGAAAAGGAAGCCTCATATCGGCAAGGAACTACTAGAGAGGGAGAATGTTCTCTGAGTCCTCATATCGGCAAGGAACTACTCGAGAAGTAAGAAACGATTCTCTGAGTCCTCATATCGGCAAGGAACTAACTACTAGAGAAGTGAGAACGGTTCTCTGAGTCCTCATATCGGGCAAGGAACTAACTACTCGAGAAGTAGAAAGGTTCTGAGTCTCATATCGGCAAGGAACTAACTACTCGAGAAGTAAGAAAGGTTCTGAGTCCTCATATCGGCAAGGAACTAACTACTCGAGAAGTAAGAAAGGTTCTGAGTCCTCATATCGGCAAGGAACTAACTACTCGAGAAGTAAGAAAGGTTCTCTGAGTCCTCATATCGGCAAGGAACTAACTACTCGAGAAGTAAGAAAGGTTCTCTGAGTCCTCATATCGGCAAGGAACTAAATACTCGAGAAGTAAGAAAGGTTCTCTGAGTCCTCATATCGGCAAGGAACTAACTACTCGAGAAGTAAGAAAGGTTCTCTGAGTCCTCATTCGGCAAGGAACTAACTACTCGAGAAGTAAAGAAAGGTTCTCTGAGCTCCTCATATCGGCAAGGAACTAACTACTCGAGAAGTAGAAAGGTTCTCTGAGTCCTCATATCGGCAAGGAAAACTAACTACTAGAGAAGTGAGAAACGGTTCTCTGAGTCCTCATATCGGCAAGGAACTAACTACTAGAGAATTTAGAACGGTTCTCTGAGTCCTCATATCGGCAAGGAACTAACTACTCGAGAAGTAGAACGATCTCTGAGTCCTCATATCGGCAAGGAACTAACTACTAGAGAAGTTAGAAACGGTTCTCTGAGTCCTCATAATCGGCAAGGAACTAACTACTAGAGAAGTTAGAACGGTTCTCTGAGTCCTTCATATCGGCAAGGAACTAACTACTAGAGAAGTGAGAAGGTTCTCTGAGTCCTCATATCGGCAAGGAACTAACTACTAGAGAAGTGAGAACGGTTCACTGAGTCCTCATATCGGCAAGGAACTAACTACTAGAGAAGTTAGAACGGTTCTCTGAGTCCTCATATCGGCAAGGAACTAACTACTAGAGAAGTAAGAAAGGTTCTGAGTCCTCATATCGGCAAGGAACTAACTACTCGAAAGTAAGAAAGGTTCTCTGAGTCCTCATATCGGCAAGGAACTAACTACTCGAGAAGTAAGAAAGGTTCTCTGAGTCCTCATATCGGCAAGGAACTAACTACACGAGAAGTAAGAAAGATTCTCTTCTTTCCTGAGTCCTCATATCGGCAAGGAAATAAACTACACGAGAGTAAGAAAGGTTCTCTCGAGTCATATCGGCAAGGAAACTAACTACTCGCGAACTAAGAGCAGATCCGCGAGTCCTTATGTCGATAAGGAGCACTCGCAAAATAAGAACTGAACTCTTTGATCCTTCAAGACCTGACCAATCATGCCTACTAATATCATCATTGGTGAAACAAAAGACATGACCACAGACGCCGCCCATGGTATTTTTTTATAAGTGTGTTACAACCACTCTGGATGCTGGATACTGTGATCAAATAATCAGACCGATAACCGGGTATCTTATGACCATATAGAGAATTCTACTCAAATTACTACCCAGAAATTAACACTAATATAAATGGTGGTTTATAGATGTTCATTGAATGGAAAGTGATATTGTCCCACCAGATGATATCTTATATCTAATATTAAGTCATGGAATATTAACTAATACCTTAACTATGGGCCACCATCGACTAGCTGCCCGTTACAACCGCGGATTGCGATCTCTGATGTCAAACAAAACAATCAGTGGATGGACGTGCTTCTGTCAAACAACTAAACAAACTAACCGCGCTCCGCATAAACTATTACTTCTTGATAAACCACAGTAATGAAGATAAACCATAGTAATGAAGATAAACCACAGTAATGAAGATAAACCATAGTAATGAAGATAAACCATAGTAATGAAGATAAACCATAGTAATGGAGAACAGGTTTGCAGCACTTTATTCAATGAAACTGCTAATTTTCGAGCAAATGAAGATCTTTGTGAATGCGCATGTAACATTAACGAGTTGGAAGCTGTAGAGATTCCATTATTTCCACCACACTAGTAAAATTATGTGTATTTTATATATACCTCAAATAATACAAAATAAAAACTGTTTTCAAATATTTATATATATATATATATATATATATATATATATAGATATATATATATATATATATAACGACATGGCATTAAACCGTTTATACACAAAATCTTTACAACTGAAACCAAACGGTTATTAAGTTATAGCATTCTGAAGATGAGCTTGAGTTTTAGAACTGATAATAGCAACACTTGTTGACTGGGCAAGAACACACAACATGATGATGATAACAACACTTGCCAAGTAAGCAGAGATCGAAAGGGAGGTAATCTGTTCAAAAATGTGTCAAAGTAATTTCAAGTAACACCCTTTATAACGGATTAGTTATAAACAAACGACATAACGCTACGTACGTCTACTTTATAGGAAAAAACGGAAACAAAAAAACTTAGAACTAAATTAAGAACAAGAGGAGACAAATAAAGGCTGTTGGTTAAATTGATAAAGGAGCAATATGTCATAGAAGTAAGGTTCTCTCCCCTTCTTTCATCAGCGTATGGGGAAGGCGGTGTAAGTGACCATATTTGACCATCACACAACGCTACATTTTTTTGTTGATTTCTTGTGTACCTGACACCCGCAGGGCAAGGAAAGAGAGTACCTCAAGAATGGCATCGCTGCACACAGTCTCCCCCCACCCCCCTTCCCCAGGTGAACAATTCTCTGACTATTTTAGCAAAGCAAAATCAGCAGACAAGAAGAGCTTTAAAGGAGATGTGCATCGAGAAGAGATACACACGGTGATATAAGGGAGGAGATGGAGTTAAATAGGTCTTGTATTTATAAGACGCCCAGACATGATCACAAGAACTTGCAATACAGTTGAACTTTAGGTTGCCCGGCGGGACCGGGGACAAGAGGTGGACAAGTTGGTGGCGAGAAGATCACTCTCTCTCTCTCTCTCTCTCTCTGCGATCAAGACTTAATCAGAGTAGGATTCCAGACTCTCTCATGAGGTCAGCTGTCTGTTTAAGCGAAATCGATGCCCATATAGTTTCTCCTCCAGGAAGGTGGGTGTGGACCACATTGCTCTTCTCAGGTCTGTGTACTGGGGGCAATCCTGTAGAACATGTTTTGTAGTCATATTGTCCAGTGTACAGTAGCATAGGCTGGATGTACCTATTTTGAATTTGGTGAACATGTGATTTCTCATTCTATTGTGGCCAGTGCGTAGGCGAAGTATCAGAGTCTGTTAGGTCCATCTGAATGAATACCTGTTAAAACGTTGCACTGTGTTCTGCACCATGCCCAGTGCATCAGATTTTCTGCCAGCATTTTATTCGGTTTGCTTTCCTTAGCCTTTGATTGTCCCAAATTTTCCTGAAAGGCAGAAGATTGTCTTTTCTGTAGGGGGATTCTGCCCTTAGATGGTCGGCTCTCCCAGGTTTACGAGCACCATCTGCCCGAGCTTGATGTAGTTATTAGGTGGTCATTAGACCATCACCATCACACATCACACATCAACAACAGACTATAAAGTCCTCCAGCAATGCGAATTGTGAAGTCCCTCCTAACTAACGCGAACCTCCGGGAGTCTCACCGATGCTGACAAGTCATGTACGAAATCCCAATCCGTCTTTCACTGATTAGAGTACGACTGTCCTAGGGATATACAACTAACGTGATGACGCAGCTCACACAACAATGGCTGCACTTACAATATCCCAGTTACTATAGTAAATACAGCCATCAGCACACGAGAAGCTAATGCACAAACTCAAAAGTGAAAACTGCAACTGACTAGACAGAGCAAAGCTGAGCAATGAGTTGTAACATGCAAGAACCTGGCGTCAAACAATTACAACGTCGGTCTCGGAACACCACACCGACAGCGAGAAGAGATGAGTAGTG
The DNA here is from genome assembly GCA_032433765.1 of Megaustenia siamemsis. NCBI lineage: Eukaryota > Metazoa > Mollusca > Gastropoda > Stylommatophora > Ariophantidae > Megaustenia > Megaustenia siamemsis. Next base: position 70,723,784 of record JAVIAB010000126.1, on the reverse strand, counting down.
TGGGCCAGACTCGGGGTATATTGTAAAGGACAAAAATGCTCGAGAAAATGAAAGAACTTTGTCATTGCCTCACACAAAGAGACATAAAGGTCTTGGACTGCTTGCCGTGAACACAGAAACAAATATGTCGTTGTTGCCGTTCTCTTGTATGTCTCGTATGTCACTGCCTCACACAAATAGACATAAAGGTCTTGGACTGCTTGCCGTGAATAACAAATATGTCGTTATTGCCGTTCTCTTGTATGTCACTGCTCCTATGGCGATCAACAAGTCATGCGTTTTAGGTATTTTACGATTTTAGCAACATAAAATCAAGTGATCTCCCCTAATTGTAGAGAACAGAGAAACAACGCGAGGGTAAAGTCCTATGTTGTATGTTTTCGTTTGCGTTCGCCAGCTTTATATCTCTAACGAAGTCCCCAGGGACTGAATTGTGTGAATCACTTGTTAATATTTTTTGGCAGCCGTATGCTCAGGTGTCCCTCGCCATACAGGCAGATACTCTCCGACTTCAGAAGTACTCTCATATTTTTATTGTCGAGATTTTGAACGTTTTGAGTAGATTTTACTTTCCACCGCCTGTGGTGGGACTCGAACTCGGCACCTTTCTGTCATAAGGCCGACGCCTTACCTCTAGACCTGCAAGCCTCCGGTCATGTCATGTTCCCAAACCTTAACTGAAACTCCCAACCTAAAATAATCAAATGCATTATTAGTCACGAGCTTAGACATAATTTTTTGTATTTCAATTACACTGCAGTTTTGTTGCTACAGTAACTAAGGGGTGGGGAGATCACTCATTTATGTCGCTGAACTCGTAAATTACCGTGTTTTTTTTTAATAACATTTGACAAGGTAAAGGCAAAGTACGAGACTTGAATCGGCGTCTTAGCACGCGACTTTTCACCCACATGTGTTCGGTTGGCTATCCAGCAGTATTCAGAGACTTCTGGTCAGTGTCGTTTAAAGCAGCGAAACTCACGATGCGAGGCGGCATTCCTCACCTTCCCAGAGTACTACCCTGGTACCCATTACTGCCAGTGGCTGGGTCGACAGCGGCGGTATTAATTTTTCCCAACCACGATTACACCTCACACTCCTTCTAGTGGGAATCGAACACAGGTTGTCCGAACGTCGGTAGCACAGTCGAGTGGTTTCCTACTAGGCAACAGAGCACCCCCCCCTCCCCCAATTATAATACTTTATGAGTAATAAGATGTCATAGGAGCAAGAATAAAACTAGAGCATCAGAGGAGCACTCAGTGTACCAAATGGGCTCAACTCGTGCTCCAGCACACGAAGACGCTAAAGTACACGGCCAGGAATTACAAGTAAATGATAATTATCCTCCTTTGCGTTCTTTTCTCTTTTATTTGAGACGGTTACGATTCTATAGACACTGGTGGTGGGTCACAGAGACTTCTGTAATAACGTGGCAACGTCACAGTTTGAAAAACCGCTGATCAAATATATTTTTTAATGTTTGTTTTATATATATATATATAATTGTACAAGATGGCGGACACGCTTGGCCGGTTATGCTCATGTTGGGAAGTGAGACTAAACTAATGAGACCATAAACACCACGCACACCAGACTGGTGATGAAAGTAGCAAGCCGGCTAATTCTCAAATTGATCGATCATTGTGTTGACGTCTTTTCTATATTTCGCACAACATAAATAAATGTCTGACTCAGAGGAGGATGTAGTAAGCCCGACGGAGAGACAGTTAAAGTTTGTAAATATATCACTTGCGTTATGAGCTTGCACAACTGGGACATTTCCTGTATTAGATTAGTTCATCGTTGAGTGCCATCTCCGCATAGAAGGTTGGCTAACATGGAGCGTCATTCCGCTCTGTCTCTTGCTTTGATGGTGCAAGTTATCATAGGTTATTGATGTTACTAGTCCATGTTAATATTGGTCTGCCTCTGCCTTTTACCTTGTATTTTCCCTTCCAATATTACTTTTAATAGGCTGTTGTGTCTTTTAACATGGCCCAAACATCTATTTGTCTTGTTTGAATTGTGTTTAGTAGTTCTCTTTTACTTTTTAATTATTTTAAGACTTCATCGTTTGTTTTCTTTTCCTTTCATCCAATTCTACCTATTCGTCTATATATTTCCACATTTCAAAGGCATCAATTCTCTGTTCTATTTCTTGTCTAATGTCCATGTTTCTGCACTATATATAGGAATGTTGAGAAAATATAACATTTTGCTATTCTTAGTTTATTTGTTTTGATGTTTAGTATATTTTTCATAGCACTAAAATTACTTTTAGCCATTCCTATTTTTTGTTTATTTCAGTTGTACATTTTCCATCACTGGTTATAGTATGTCCAAGGTAGTTGTAGCTCTGAACTGTCTCCGAGACTATTCCTTCAATTTTGATATCCACTTGTAGGTTTTGAGTATTTTCTTTGTTTATGATAGTTTTAGTCTTTTTGATATTCATATCTAATCAATATTTGTGCTTGTCATGTTTATTTCATTAAGTAATTGTTGTAGATCTTTAGGATTTTCTGCTAGTAGAACAGTATCGTCAGCATATCTCACGTTATTGATTATCTTTCCATTAATGTTTAGGCCTGGCATCTCTGTGATGTTTTTAAAGATTTGCTCAGTGTATAGATTGACCAAGCTTGGTGATAGGAAGCATTCTTTTCTTACTCCTCTTTTTATATCAATGGTGTAGAGTTCCCTTTGTTATATTTTATTATTGCTGTTTGCTCCCAGTATAAATTACATATTAGTCGTATGTCTGTGTCCTCTATACGTATATCTTTTAGGCAGTCTATATAAATTAGTTATGGTGTATTATTCTATCTAAAGCTTTGGAGTTGTCTATGAACCAAGCATATATCAGATTGGTGATGTCACATCCCTAATAACTTGTGATGATGGATATCATTTCATACATGAAGTTCTTGTTAAATCTTAGTTATCATCAACGAATAAAAACCTTTAAATTACTGTAGTAGTCGAATAAGACAAGTGTTAATATAAATAAATAAAAGTATTAGTTTAGCGTCTTCTTGCTGGGAGTCGCCTTTGCACTTTATTCAGTCGTTCTCTAATCTGCCATTAGAAGACCCCTGTGTTAGGATGCCATTAGAAGACCCCTGTGTTAGGATGCCATTAGAAGACCCCTGTGTTAGGATGCCATTAGAAGACCCCTGTGTTAGGATGCCATTAGAAGACCCCTGTGTTAGGATGCCATTAGAAGACCCCTGTGTTAGGATGCCATTAGAAGACCCCTGTGTTAGGATGCCATTAGAAGACCCTTGTGTTAGGATGCCATTAGAAGACCCCTGTGTTAGGAGCTATCTCTAACCCTAAACTTTGTGTTGATAAAATAGCATTAAATGGCACAGAAACTAGAACACTTGATACAATACATAGTACAGTCAGTCTTGGGAGATGACTTGTTTAGCAAAAAGACGCCAAACTAGGACTTTACTTAAATTAAAACAATATAACTTACCAAGTATACAACTAATCCAAATCAAGAAAAACACAAAACAAGTTTCGTCGAATGTCTCTTCCACTCATCAAAAACTATCAAACAATTTCAAACGATCCTCACCGAGCGCACATCGAGCCTACACAACATAGTTCACGAGTGCAGTAGACATTTCAACTTTTTCAAGCGATCCTTGGATATAGCAGTCTCCGCTCAAACAAATGACCAATCACAAATCGACCGCACAAGTGGTTGGGTTTATCGCCACCAATGGTCACGTGATTGGTTGCGTGTGTTATATTTACATGGATGGTGACAGACGTTTCGGTTTTCCTTCTGACGCAGACTTTTCAGCGCCTGTCACGTAGGGCTTGGCGAAAAGGGGAGGTAGGGTGTCCTGCCTACAGTTCACAGCTGTTTGTCTTTGATATTTTAGTTGTCCTGCTTATTTACTCCAGTCAGAAAAAAAAAAAAAAAAAACTCTGCATATCATTTTTTCAGAGAATTGATGCTTGTCAAATGTGGGATATAGAAGAATAGGTAGAATTGATGTTTGTCAAATGTGGGCATATAGAAGAATAGGTAGAATTGATGCTTGTCAAATGTGGGCATATAGAAGAATAGGTAGAATTGATGCTTGTCAAATGTGGGATATAGAAGAATAGGTAGAATTGATGCTTGTCATATGTGGGCATATAGAAGAATAGGTAGAATTGATGTTTGTCAAATGTGGGATATAGAAGAATAGGTAGAATTGATGCTTGTCAAATGTGGGATATAGAAGAATAGGTAGAATTGATGCTTGTCAAATGTGGGATATAGAAGAATAGGTAGAATTGATGTTTGTCAAATGTGGGATATAGAAGAATAGGTAGAATTGATGCTTGTCAAATGTGGGATATAGTAGAATATGTAGAATTGATGTTTGTCAAATGTGGGCATATAGAAGAATAGGTAGAATTGATGCTTGTCAAATGTGGGCATATCGAAGAATAGGTAGAATTGATGCTTGTCAAATTTGGGCATAGAGTAGAATAGGTAGAGTTGATGCTTGTCAAATGTGGGCGGGCATATAGAAGAATAGGTAGAATTGATGCTTGTCAAATGTGGGATATATAAGAATAGGTAGAATTGATGCTTGTCAAATGTGGGATATATAAGAATAGGTAGAATTGATGCTTGTCAAATGTGGGATATATAAGAATAGGTAGAATTGATGCTTGTCAAATGTGGGATATATAAGAATAGGTAGAATTGATGCTTGTCAAATGTGGGATATAGAAGAATAGGTAGAATTGATGCTTGTCAAATTTGGGCATAGAGTAGAATAGGTAGAGTTGATGCTTGTCAAATGTGGGCGGGCATATAGAAGAATAGGTAGAATTGATGCTTGTCAAATGTGGGATATATAAGAATAGGTAGAATTGATGCTTGTCAAATTTGGGCATAGAGTAGAATAGGTAGAGTTGATGCTTGTCAAATGTGGGCGGGCATATAGAAGAATAGGTAGAATTGATGCTTGTCAAATGTGGGATATATAAGAATAGGTAGAATTGATGCTTGTCAAATGTGGGCGGGCATATAGAAGAATAGGTAGAATTGATGCTTGTCAAATGTGGGCATTTCGAAGAATAGGTAGAATTGATGCTTGTCAAATTTGGGCATAGAGTAGAATAGGTAGAATTGATGCTTGTCAAATTTGGGCATATCGAAGAATAGGTAGAATTGGATGGAAAGAAAAGAAAACAAACGATGAAATCATAAAACAACTAAAAATGAAAAGAGAACTACTAAACACAATTCAAACAAAACAAATGCAATTTTTGGGCCATGTTGAAAGACACAACACCGGACCACAAAAAAGATGGGTCGATGGAATATTAGAAGCCTTATGAAACATAACAGGAGCAGAGGCGAACAGAAGAGCAAAAGACCGAAAATTATATCTCCCTTCGACGCTGAAAGGCAAATGAGGAAGGAAAGAAGAAAAAAGAAGACATTCGTATTATGTTAAGTTAAGATCCGTAATAAACATCTACACACAACAGACACATCTACACAACAGACACATCTACACAACAGACACATCTACACAACAGACACATCTACACTCATCAAAGATCAAAGAAATGTTATAAAAGCATCGTACCAAGAGCATGACGTCATAATTAGAGAGTAGAGAGAAGTGATTTTACACTTTTAATTTGCATAACAATTTCGGTCTAACACAACCTGAATAAAGTCTGGGTTTGAACGGGTCGTGTCTCGATAAGGATTAGAGAATACATTAAAGACAATAACAACGATTTCATGTCAAAAATAAACAAAATGCAAGAAACACTTGAAAATACGACTGTATGGAAGGCCAACGAAAGAGGAGAAAAAGACGGCAAAACTATCCGTCTCGTGAACGCTGAAAGGTAAACTTGGAAGTAAAGAAGAAGCAAAATAATATGTTCATTATAATTGTACAGAAAATATGAATGTGTGATTGAACGTGATTGTCACCTCCAATGAAATTGAATGTTTGCCAGTGTACAGTCATGATCGCTATTGAACATATGCGTGGAGAAGAAATAAGATCGTGTATAGTCCAGCTGAACCGGAAGTGTTCATTTATCTTCCAGTTAAACCTGAAGTGTTGTCTCTACGACCCTCAATCTAAAGTCCCCGTCTTCTAATCTAAAGCCAGGATAATTAAGTCGCCTCGTCACATTGATCACACTTCCGGTAGAATCTCTCTCGGAACCACTCCCTTCACTATTAGCCCTCAACGCAGTCTCGTCTGGACACCAACTCGTTAACCAAACCCTAATTTACGATAATCTTAGCAAACATCCTGTCCTATAGTCTCGCCACTCGTTAGCGTTATCAGGTCCGGTCGTCTTCACTATCTCTTCAAAGACTGGTCAATTACCATCCCCTGTTATCCTCATTTCAAAGACAGGTCAATTACCACCGCGATTATCACTTCAAGAACAGGTCAATTACCACCAGCGATTATCACTTCAAGAACAGGTCAATTACCATCCGTGAAATGATAATGGACCATGAAGAATCTTGTCTTAGAGACGTGTCATGCCATACCTTCATCTATATCTGGTGTCTTCCTCTTCTTTATTTTATTCTCAGCATTATCGTCTAGAGTGATTCAATCATATTAAAAGTAGAGGATGCCAGTCACGCTTTGCGAACATTTCTTATGGGTGATGTAATCAGCATCTGAATTGAAGCCTTTGAAATATGGATATATAGAATAAAAGGTAGAATTGGATGGAAGGAAAAGAAAACAAACGGTGAAGTCTTAAAACAACTAAAAATGAAAAGAGAACTACTAAACACAATTCAAACAAGTCAAATGCGATTTTTGGGCCATGTTAAAAGACACAACAGCCTACTAAAAGTAATCCTGGAGGGGAAAATACAAGGTAAAAGAGGCAGAGGCAGACCAAGACTAACATGGACAAGTAACATCAAAAGATGGACAAATCAGCCTATGACAACCTGCACCATCAAAGCAAGAGATAGAGCAGAAAGGCGCCCCATGGTAGCCAACCTTCGTTGCGGAGACGGCACTTGATGATGATGAGTCAGCATCTCTCTGAGCCCGCCATACTTTATCTATCGAAAATATGTGGTACCCATTTTTAGGACAGAAGTAAACCCCAAAATCGTGTCAGGTCAAAAACAAATAAAAAAAATAATGAAGAGAACACCTGAACACACGGCTGCTGGCATGAAAGTATGAAAAGGTGATATCCACGCAAAATTAAGTCCCTCTGGACTTCGCTGGAGATATGTAATTGTAGCTCCTTTCCTGAGGAATGTTGAGACTTCGCTGGAGATATGTATTTGTAGCTCCTTTCTTGGGGAATGTTGTGAGTTCCCTGGAGATATGTATTTGTAACTCTTTTCCTGAGGAATGTTGAGAGTTCCCTGGAGATATGTATTTGTAACTCCTTTCCTGAGGAATGTTGAGAGTTCCCTGGAGATATGTATTTGTAACTCCTTTCCTGTGGAATGTTGAGAGTTCCTTGATAATGAAAAGACCAACGAGGAAAGTATCAAAGAGCCCAAAACAAAAAGGAGCTCTTAAAAAACATCAGAAAGAAATAATCGAAATTTTTGGGACACATCATGATAAGATGAAAGTTGGAATACTTGCTTATAACTGGTGAAATACAAGGAAAGAAAGGTCGCAGAAGAAAAAGTGAGCAATCAACAACATAATTTGTAAGATGCAATGTGGATAGAAAATCGTGGAGAGATATAATCGCCTACGCAAATCGATATGGCTGGCACATAATGATAAATCCATTTCCGGTGCTTGGACTTTTAGCCCTCTATGTTCCCTCGACATTTTACGAAACCAACCCTTGATGGTGGTAGGACACACAGACTGACCAGGACAAAGGTCGGTCCCACGGGACATAATTGACTTGGTCGCTGGGACAACTCTATTCCCTGCTGACATCTTCAGCTGGTAACAAGAAGCGGCAGCTTTTTGATCTTCGCCTCAAAGAGAAGACACGCCCACCTTCTGTTACCTCCGCCAGTTAATTGGTCGAAATTGTGTGCGAATTATCCATGAAGGTCAAGGATGTTCTATGGGCTTTCTGTCGTCGGAAGGAGAGATGGGAGGAGGGGAGGGAAGTATTCCCTTTTTCTGTTTCTCCTTCTTCCTTCCTCCAACGTTTACTCCCCCTTCTCGGAGGTCTTTAAAAGGACGTTTAATTGGCGCAATTTTAATTGTGTCGTGGTTTACAACTTAGATACAGTCTTCTTTTGTGTTTTTTTTAGTGCTGATTCGTTAAATGGGCGTAGGTGCGTTGTGTCGCTAGTTGACAGCAAATAATAACGACTCAGCAAATAATAACGACTGTGTTTGAAGAAACGACTAGAAGAATATGTAATACAATGAGAAAGAAAGAGACATAGTTTGTGGTGATAAATAAGAAAGAAATAGTTCAAACAGACAAATGGAGACACAAGGAAACAAAGAAAAGATTTCAGAGAGTTTAAACAAATGGCATAGCCAGAACCGGCTCAGGGTACCGGTAACTCGAGCCAGTTGCTAGGGGCGGGCCACGTGCTTAGGGGCGCCATCAAGATTCATCGCAAAAAAAAAAAAGTGAAAATAATAATAAAATATTACAAAGGGCGCTGAAATTAATTTTGCTCATGGCGTCAGAAACCATCGGGCCGACCCTGGGCATGAAATCAACTGCTGATTTGGTTAACAAATGCAGAGATAGGAGGTGTGAACAGATATGATCATCTACGACGGGGCGGCAAGCCACTTGATAATGATGAAGTTATGAAAACTTTGGATTTGCTCCTGGTGGGGGAGTTCTCAAGGTACTCCTATTAATACGTGTCTTCCACCTGTCAACATTTCAGGTAATCCATCTTTCTTCATTTCTCACGTTTAGTATCGTCCCATCAGTTATGCTTCTATGAAGCCTCATTTCTACAATCAGTTATAGATTTTAACACCTTTCTACTGTTTGTACGGCTCGTGTTATCAGATCGACAGGGAACTATCCGCTTCTAGTGTTCACACACCGACAGTTTTGAAGATGACACCTTTAGCGCCTACACTTTTTGCATGCCCTTAAAAAATAAAATATTCACAAATTTTTAGGGACCCCTTTTTAGCGAGTTGAAGGATCAAATTTATTTTTTATCAGCAATAACAGGGTCGACAATTCCTCAGCGGTTCTCACATTAATACAGGTCCTTTATTCCAGCTAGTTGAGGTTACAGGTGTCAGTTTTCTTTTAAGTTTCGACACTTTAGTGCATCAGCACTAAACACAGTTATGGGTTGTCTACAACTAGTATTATTCAGTTGCACTGTCGTCAACAGTCAGTTATGGGTTGTCTACAACTAGTATTATTCAGTTGCACTGTCGTCAACCGTCAGTTATGGGCTGTCTACAACTAGTATTATTCAGTTGCACTGTCGTCAACAGTCAGTTATGGGCTGTCTACAATTAGTATTATTCAGTTGCACTGTCGTCAACAGTCAGTTATGGGCTGTCTACAATTAGTATTATTCAGTTGCCCTGTCGTCAGCCGTCAGTTATGGGTTGTCTACAACTAGTATTATTCAGTTGCCCTGTCTTGAGCCGTCAGTTATGAGTTCTTTACTGATAGTAATCTTCAGTTGCCCTGTGGTCAGCCGTCAGTTATGACTTAATGACTTCAAGCACCCCACCCGTCGCCTGCTAGTCTCCACCTCATTCCCTGACAGACTCGCCCAGTCAGACCATGCCGTGCACATTTCTCTTTACAAAGAACTCAAAGAAACTGAACAAACAACAATTATGGACAACTTGCTTCTAACTCTGCCGCTAATTGATATCTTGTATCCTCGGCTAGAGCTCGACTGACGTTCGAACAACCCGTGTTCGATTCTCGCTGGAATCAGGTGTGAGCTGTAATCGTGGATGGACAAAAAAAATTACCTCCACGGTCGACCCAGCCAGTATCTGGTGTATGAAAAGAGCAGTAACTCTAACCAGAAGAGACAGAGTTATACTCGAGACCATATGAGAAAAAAAAATCAACACCATCAATATTAAAATTATTTTAAAAAATACAAGTGAAGGGCGATAGCATTCAGAGTAGAAACAGTACAAGCCAAAAGTCAATAAGATAGGCGGAGTAGAAACAGTACAAGCCAAAAGTCAATAAGATAGGCGGAGTAGAAACAGTACAAGCCAAAAGTCAATAAGATAGGCGGATTTGGTCAGCTCTCTAGAGGAGACAACGTTGTCATTACTCGCCACCGTACTAGCCACAGCGGAATAGGGAAACACATGGACTCCAGACTCAAGATATATACCACTAGTCTGTGCCAATGCCCTCCCTCCCCTCCCCCCTAGCATATATGACAGCAGATATGACAGCAAACACATTCCACTTGACTGTCCCCAGACATGAGTAGGAAAACGTAACTCACGTCAACTACAAGAGAAACTAGGAGCACTGTGTGGAACTAAAACCCTGAAACATACAGCAGCCTTGGTAAGAAAATCCGGAATCCCAGTCTGAGTGACGTCACACTAGATGGAAAATAAGACATTATATACGTACAGTACAGAGACATTATATACGTACCGAGAGATTATATACGCCTTTTTTTTCTTCTACCTTTTAACTCCCTGTGGAGCATAGGTCTTCAATAAACACTTTCCAAGCCGTTTTACTTCTTGTCATTCTTTTAAGAATGTGATCTGCCCATCTTAATCTGTGTGCTTCTCTTGCTCTTCTCATTTCTCCTCTATTAATATCTGTCTTGTATGGAAATGAATCACACGGTATTCTTTTTAGAAGGGCAAACCAGTTTATTTGTTTTTTCTGTATGTAGCTATAAACCAGTTTATTTGTTGTTTCTGTATGTAGTTACAAACCAATTTATTTGTTGTTTCTGTATGTAGCTACAAACCAGTTTATTTGTTGTTTCTGTATGTAGTTACAAACCAGTTTATTTGTTGTTTCTGTATGTAGCTACAAACCAGTTTATCTGTTATTTCTATATGTAGCTACAAACCAGTTTAACTGGTTGTAAAACAGGTGGAAGACACGTATTGATAGGAGTACATTGAGAACTTCCCCCACCAGGAGCAAATCCAGGGTTTTCATAACTTCATCATTATCAAGTAGCTTGGTTGTAAATGTAAACGTGTTCGCGGAAGTTAATTGCTGTTAATAATATCAACTAAACGTATATACAAAGTTTGAAGGATTTAGTCAAACTTCTTTTATCGTCTCATAATGACATCAGTAAAGATACGCCTATGGAACATGCTAGATTGTAAATTGTGTTAGTCCATCAAACACCAACACGGTCTCGGCAGTGGCGGAGGGTTTGCTCGGAACATGAAAGGACGTGAGACCGAACTTTAAGCATTGACCTTTAACCTGATAATTTGCGACATAGACATTACTGCAGTTTATGCTATGTAAGATAGCCCTTGCTTACATTCGGCCGACGATTAAATGAACACACTTCTTCGTCATCCGCCCTTAAAAGTACGTCGAGTGGCGCGTATACGTTGTATTGTGGTTTGCAGTAAAATGATATTAGCGTATTTCGGCCCAAAACATCCGACTTCAGTATGTTATTTTTGAGTACGGGGTTGTCTTCCCTCTTCGATTCCTGCTCGCTTGGCTAGACCAGACAGGTTAATCTGTTTTTGTAGAAACCGCGAGGATGTAGAGTTGGGTCTGAATTGTTCTGATTCACCGATTCTGGAGCAAACTGTCAGCTGTGGGTCGCTGACAGCTTCCAACTCTGCTGCTGTGTTAATTAACATTTCTTAATACTAGTTTGTATTTATATAAAAAAAACTTAGCACAGTGATTCTAAGAAGGCTCTATATAAGCCCGCCATCTATTGGTTCAACCTCTACATGTTTCAATAAAGTGATAGAACGCCATCTGTTTACCTGCTGGGCTGTTGTCATAGTTACCAGGCGCTGTTTCGCAGAAATTAATTCTCATACACATTGCAAGGGGAGTAGATAGTGCCATTGTGCTGTAGTCGTAGATTTCACTTCCACAGACATTGAATCCTATTTATTAGTAGCGGCTCGAATTATTTGAGCTCTATGACGACTATACTAAGGAATACTTGAGACTGCTTGTACATTGACATTTAACTCACTGAGATGGAATGTGATTGTGTTATATACGAGTATTATGATAAAGTATTAGACGAGGTCGAGTCCTGGGGGCTCCGATGCCTCCTCTGAACATCCGCCGCTGGATTTCATGTATTTAAAATACAACACGTAAACATTTCTTCTCATCAACCCTACAAATGTACAATTCATGAAAAGTTAATGCTTTTTAAAAAAAAAAACATTTTAACCTATTCCAAATTAACCAAACATTTTATAACGTACTTCCCAACATATTTGTGTTCAAACTGGTCCAACACGTGATGGATGGACTAAAGATGGTATAATTTTAGTATAAATAATACCAAAAAATATGAAGAAGAACAATTTTATAAAATAATTATCCCTACGCTGACTTGCCATAAATGTTGAAAATATGTAGCCCTTTGTTGTCAAATAATGTACACGAGTAGCTGTAAAACTACAGACACAGTACGTTTAGTGTGTCTTTACGGTTTTATTTCATGCGCTGAGAACCACGAAGGGTCCACTCATAAACTAGTCCATTCTGACCAACAACGGCAAAGTCAACATCAAAGGGGACTTAATTTTTCCACACTAACATTTTCCGGGTCATTGTGGGATCTCTCCCCGACTACGCTAACTATCTTTGATGTCTGCCGCGACGGACAGGTGAGAAAGGTGGCGAGAAGGAATGAGCTGGTCGGTATTCTCGGAGTTAAGCCGCCCTGTCTGGTCGACTTGGCGGAGATAATGGACTGTTGGTGGGAATTATATCACTTTTGTGATAAAACTGAGATACCACGCTCGGGACTTGGAACAGCGACCTAGAGGGTTGGTGCGAGTGATACGTAATTGCTTCACCTTTCTGCTCTCACCTGTTGAAGTATGTGAGGTATACTTGTGAGAATTGATGAACACTAACGATCGCGAAAAACAAATACAAGATGAAACCGTCAAAATCGAAAAGAAGGCAAAGTTTGGAGTTAACGATTCCCCAAGAGAAAAGAGGTGAGAGACGACAGATTGAAAGGACGGCCAAGAGTGCCGGAGGAGTAGACAGGATGGTAAGTACATGAAAGGTTTGCCTGTCTTGGGCTTGAAAGGTTGGTCCACAGAGACAGAGAGAAGAAAGATACAAGGTTGGACCAGAGAGACAGAGAGAAGAAAGATACAAGGTTGGACCAGAGAGACAGAGAGAAGAAAGATACAAGGTTGGTCCACAGAGACAGAGAGAAGAAAGATACAAGGTTGGACCAGAGAGACAGAGAGAAGAAAGATACAAGGTTGGACCAGAGAGACAGAGAGAAGAAAGATACAAGGTTGGTCCACAGAGACAGAGAGAAGAAAGATACAAGGTTGGACCAGAGAGACAGAGAGAAGAAAGATACAAGGTTGGTCCACAGAGACAGAGAGAAGAAAGATACAAGGTTGGTCCACAGAGACAGAGAGAAGAAAGATACAAGGTTGGACCAGAGAGACAGAGAGAAGAAAGATACAAGGTTGGACCAGAGAGACAGAGAGAAGAAAGATACAAGGTTGGTCCAGAGAGACAGAGAGAAGAAAGATACAAGGTTGGACCAGAGAGACAGAGAGAAGAAAGATACAAGGTTGGACCAGAGAGACAGAGAGAAGAAAGATACAAGGTTGGTCCACAGAGACAGAGAGAAGAAAGATACAAGGTTGGACCAGAGAGACAGAGAGAAGAAAGATACAAGGTTGGACCAGAGAGACAGAGAGAAGAAAGATACAAGGTTGGTCCACAGAGACAGAGAGAAGAAAGATACAAGGTTGGTCCACAGAGACAGAGAGAAGAAAGATACAAGGTTGGTCCACAGAGACAGAGAGAAGAAAGATACAAGGTTGGTCCAGAGAGACAGAGAGAAGAAAGATACAAGGTTGGTCCACAGAGACAGAGAGAAGAAAGATACAAGGTTGGTCCACAGAGACAGAGAGAAGAAAGATACAAGGTTGGTCCACAGAGACAGAGAGAAGAAAGATACAAGGTTGGTCCAGAGAGACAGAGAGAAGAAAGATACAAGGTTGGTCCACAGAGACAGAGAGAAGAAAGATACAAGGTTGGTCCACAGAGACAGAGAGAAGAAAGATACAAGGTTGGTCCAGAGAGAGACAGAGAGAAGAAAGATACAGAGACGAAGACATTTATTTCAGGAGGGGGTTTATTTACAGCACTCGGAAAAAAAAAATCATAAATAATCAACAACAGGAGAAAAATAAACAATATAAGGTCCGAAGCAGCATCGAACCCGTACTCCTTGGCACAGCGCCTTGCCACGAGAAACCAAACGCTAGAGCACATGGTAAACACCGCTATCTTAACAAAATATAGCTGTCATTGGCGATGTCTTTCAGGCAGGTGTACCACGATAATAGCATAGGGTTACGATCACAACTCAGGAATGAACTCACATACATATGTTTAAACTGCCTCTACATAATATTTAATAACTCGTTTTCTTGCTTCTATTGGCAACAATAGATTGCACAGTATCATCCTCATTTTTTGGATAGCTGCTTTTGCTTGAGCTATTCTGCATCTCACCTCTGTCATACATCTACCGTGTCACCTCTGTCATACATCTACCGTCCCACCTCTGTCATACATCTACCGTCTCACCTCTGTCATACATCTAACGTCTCACTTCTGTCATACATCTACCGTCTCACCTCTGTCATACATCTACCGTCTCACCTCTGTCATACATCTACCGTCTCACCTCTGTCATACATCTACCGTCTCACCTCTGTCATACATCTACCGTCTCACCTCTGTCATACATCTACCGTCTCACCTCTGTTGTACAATTATATAATCCACAACAAGAACCCCAATGAAAGACCCTCTTTCGGTAGGGGACATGTGGTACAGATGATACCTGACCGTCATCAAACTACACAACTACACAGCTAAAAAAATGTCGGAAAAGACATCGCCAAAATGCAGAGACTTAAAGCCAAAACGAACGAAATAATCATATATTTGCATCAATAGCACTTCATTTAACTCGCTCTATCTCTAAACCAAGATGGCTGATCACTTCTAGAGAATATCCCTTCGCTGTATGAAAAGCCCGAACTAAACACCGGAAGATCGATTATATCGGAACTGTACAGTACAGAAATGTTACGTTTTGGCTACATTGACGGCAAATTATATAATATTATTAAACAATGCTCAGGGGAAATTATTTGAGATTATAATAACGCAAGTGTTATTTCAGTTATAATGATATGTGTGTCAGGTCGGGGAATTTTACCTGCTACTGTATGCAGTAAACAGTACAACCTGTGGTTGCCCTGCTACTGTATGCAGTAAACAGTACAACCTGTGGTTGCCCTGCTACTGTATGCAGTAAACAGTACAACCTGTGGTTGCCCTGCTGCCTTACAGGTCAGCTCGGGAGAGTAAAAGGCTAAGGGAGGGTACCACGAAGTAAAACAACCCCACTGCCTTGTGGGTGAGACTTTTTAGTCAAAGGCTAGCGGAGACAATCGTAAACAAACCGACGGAAGGCAACAGAAAACCACCGTCGCAACTTCTTTGTGCAATCATGAATCGCCACAACAATAGAAATAATGACAACAACGTTAAGGGGAGTTCCAATGGAAAACCCTCGTTCGGTAGGGGACATCATGATCTACAAGTGATACAAGCTACTGTAAGCAAAATAAAGATAAAAATACTCTAAAGATAGGTACTTGGAATGTGAGAACACTCATGCAGAAAAGTAAATTGGAAAACATCATACAAAAAAGAGAGCTAATTTCCAATATTAGGAAGAAACAATCATCCTTTTTTAGCCATGTGCTGACAAGAGAACAACTGGAATATATTGTAACAACTGGAAAAATTGAGGGACGAAGAGATAGAGGAAAGCAAAGAGAAAAAATACCAGACAGCTTAAGAGAATGGCTTGGCAGAAGGTCAACAACAGAAATGATAAATAACTATCGAGATCGAAAATTGTGAAGAGACATGATCACCTACGCCAGCAGGCCCGGTACTTGATGATATTATTTGTTCACTATTGTAATTACTTGTTTCCTAAATAACGCACTTGAAGATATATTAGCCATTTTTGTTTGTTAATTAGAAATCGCGGACCGAGATTAGACCATATTTTGTGTAAGGACAGCGTATCGGATGATGTTGATTAGTAGACTGGATCCAACCAATGAGATGTAAGATGCCGACCCATGAAACGAACTGTCACTGACAGAGAGCCAACTCTTCCTGGAAGTGGTTTTTACAAAACATTCCTCTTCAGTTAACTCCCTATCCGCTGGAATATGATCATCAAACATTCGAGCCGAAACGGTCAGCGATCTACAGCTGCGTCAGGGGATGCAAACAACATAGCTGACCAAGACCCTGTTCCTCTTACCAGCGCTGCTCTTGGAGATAGACTATCCATTCTGGTCAAGCAAATAGGACATCGAAGAGCGAAGGCAACCTGGTTCTAAAAAATGTCATGCTGGAGTCGGATGTGTTGGGCTGGAAGGCGGAAACATAGTCTTACTGTAAATTACAACATAACGTATCTATGTCGACGTAAAGTCCTTTTAAGGAAGAGACGCGAAGAGGTCAATCCACTCCTTTAATAATCGTCGGGTGAATGTAAGAAAGAAAGAAAGAAAGAAAGAAGCTTTTATCCCTTAAAGTTATCGTTTGTGGTGCACTTGTTAAAGCAGCGAAAAGCTGAACGCGGTTTTAGTCCTCAACTGGAGCAGCTGGTCTAACTAAATATAGTAACAGTTACTTACGATGAGCAGTTGGAGCGAAAGCGATTAGAGACTCATAGCTGGCTGATAGATGTAAGGGAACAGTTAATCAAGATTCTCTTCTACCTTTCCGTGGTGGCTGTGGTAATGGTAACGAACTAACGATCGAAGATGGAAGGCAATTCGGTGCCCAAAAATCCGAAAAGGTTCTCAAATATCTCAGCTTCATATAGACTACAACACAATGTGTTACTTGGAGTATGGAGTGAGGTTGAGAGGGTAAGTGGCGATAGTGTTCCGACAGATATCTTGAGTTCACGATCTCATATTTAAAACAAAACCCGCATGTTCCCATTACTAGGGTCTGCCGGGGGGAATCGCAGGACAATAAGGGCCGCTTTTTCTGTGCAGTCGAATCGAGGTGTTCGAAAACGTTTGACCCTAACAGGATTCGATCTCGCGTGTTCGCGAATCGAAACCCGACATGATATCGACCCGGCCACCCGCGCTCTCTCTCTCTCTCTCTCTCTCTCTCTCTCTCTCTCTCTCTCTCTCTCTTATACTAAGATACAGAATTTACGATCTTCGGAAAGAAATGTAAAAGTTCTCTCCACGCCTTGCTAGGCGTATGGGGAATATAATGTTAGTGACTATAGTTTTCTATGACTACGGCACATTTTTTGGTAATGTGGTCGGTATCAGGCCAGGCCGCCTTTACTTCGCAGAAAAAAAATCTCGTACCCATTTTTAGAGCCTGGGTGAAATCCGGAGCTTTGTCAGTCTAAAAATAAATCCGCCACTGCTGGTGATGGAACACGGACCCTTCTCAACAACAAATGATAGAAATGTAGAAGTATGATATTGATATCTTGATAGAAATGTAGAAGTACGATATTCGTATCCTGATAGAAATGTACAAGTACGATATTCATATTGTAATAGAAATGTAGAAGTATGATATTCATATTGTAATAGAAATGTAGAAGTATGATATTGATATCTTGATAGAAATGTAGAAGTACGATATTGATATCTTGATAGAAATGTAGAAGTACGATATTGATATCTTGATAGAAATGTACAAGTACGATATTGATATTGTAATAGAAATGTAGAAGTACGATATTCATATTGTAATAGAAATGTAGAAGTACGATATTCATATTGTAATAGAAATGTAGAAGTACGATATTCACATCTTGATAGAAATGTAGAAGTACGATATTCACATCTTGATAGAAATGTAGAAGTACGATATTCACATCTTGATAGAAATGTAGAAGTACGATATTCATATTGTAATAGAAATGTAGAAGTACGATATTCATATTGTAATAGAAATGTAGAAGTACGATATTCATATTGTAATAGAAATGTAGAAGTACGATATTCATATTGTAATAGAAATGTAGAAGTACGATATTCATATTGTAATAGAAATGTAGAAGTACGATATTCACATCTTGATAGAAAAGTAGAAGTACGATATTCATATTGTAAGAAATGTAGAAGTACGATATTCACATCTTGATAGAAAAGTAGAAGTACGATATTCATATTGTAATAGAAATGTAGAAGTATGATATTCATATTGTAATAGAAATGTAGAAGTACGATATTCATATTGTCATAGAAATGTAGAAGTACGATATTGATATTGTAATAGAAATGTAGAAGTACGATATTCACATCTTGATAGAAAAGTAGAAGTACGATATTCATATTGTAAGAAATGTAGAAGTATGATATTCACATCTTGATAGAAAAGTAGAAGTACGATATTCATATTGTAATAGAAATGTAGAAGTATGATATTCATATTGTAATAGAAATGTAGAAGTACGATATTCATATTGTAATAGAAATGTAGAAGTATGATATTCATATTGTAATAGAAATGTAGAAGTATGATATTCATATTGTAATAGAAAAGTAGAAGTACGATATTCATATTGTAATAGAAATGTAGAAGTATGATATTCATATTGTAATAGAAATGTAGAAGTACGATATTCACATCTTGATAGAAAAGTAGAAGTACGATATTCATATTGTAATAGAAATGTAGAAGTATGATATTCATATTGTAATAGAAATGTAGAAGTACGATATTCATATTGTAATAGAAATGTAGAAGTATGATATTGATATTGTAATAGAAATGTAGAAGTACGATATTGATATTGTAATAGAAATGTAGAAGTACGATATTCACATCTTGATATAAATGTAGAAGTATGATATTCATATTGTAATACAAATGTAGAAATGTCGATCTTTCTGATGTCAACGTTACCCCACGGTCAATGTTACACATGGTTCTAGGTACAGAAATGTAACTTTAGGATGGCACTTAGGATTTATGACCCAAGTGGGCTCGTCGCCCCTTTCCACTTCCCAGCAATTTCTTTCTATTTTTTTTTTAATGGAAAGTATCAAATAGCGAAAGGGTGGAAGCACTGCCGCGAAAATGGTCCCGTTTCAGATTTAGTTACCTCCCCTTGATTCTCGATTGCAGAGTTCTCTATGGCCTACATAAACCCCCAGTTTTATTAAAGCATTTGCTATCAAACGTTGCAGAGTGCCTCATCGTGGCGTCCTAACTGTGGGCTACAATCAAGAAGGTGCTAATCCTTTAATGACTGTCCTCCAATGACAACCCTCATCAGCGATTATTTACACAATTACGCGCTAGCTGATGTCACAATTCAAGAAGTATCATTGACCATGCGGTGTGTGTATCCTGTATCGTCTCTATCTCAGTCCACATACAACTTCTGATCCCTAAGCATTAAGTAATGCTCTGAAACAAATAAAATAACAATAATTTCATGTTTGTGAACTATTTTTCTTGGCATTCCCGTTAGGCCTACGTGCGTGAAGGTTGCTTTCCAGCTTCTGTTACCGTGTTGAAGGGGACGTAACCATTGTGCATTCAAAGTGTGGGTTTTAGGATGGACGAGAAGACCCAACAACATTCAAAGTGTGGGTTTAGGCTGGACGAGAAGAGCCTACGACATTCAAAGTGTGGGTTTAGGCTGGACGAGAAGAGCCTACAACATTCAAAGTGTGGGTTTAGGCTGGACGAGAAGAGCCTACGACATTCAAAGTGTGGGTTTAGGCTGGACGAGAAGACCCTACAACATTCAAAGTGTGGGTTTAGGCTGGACCAGAAGAGCCTACGACATTCAAAGTGTGGGTTTAGGCTGGACGAGAAGAGCCTACAACATTCAAAGTGTGGGTTTAGGCTGGACGAGAAGACCCTACAACATTCAAAGTGTGGGTTTAGGCTGGACGAGAAGAGCCTACAACATTCAAAGTGTGGGTTTAGGCTGGACGAGAAGAGTCTACAACATTCAAGACAGATCGTAAGAAACTGCAGCAGCCAATGTATTCACATCCCTGCAGGAGGGAACACGTTCACATCCCTTCAGGAGGGAACATATTCACATCCCTGCAGGAGGGAACACATTCACATCCCTGCAGGAGGGAACATATTCACTTCTCTGCAGGAGGGAACACATTCACATCCCTGCAGGATGGAACACATTCACATCCCTGCAGGAGGGAACACATTCACATCTCTGCAGGAGGGAACAGAGCAAGAAACACATTCTTGAAGCAAGGAACACATTCATATTCCTGCAGCAGGGAACGCATTCCTATTCTTGTATTATGAAACACATTCACATTCCTGCAGCAGGGAACACATTCACATTCCTGCAGCAGGGAACACATTCACATTCTTGTATCACGGAACACATTCACATTTCTGCAGCAGGGAACACATTAACACTCTTGCAGCAGAGAACACATTAACACTCTTGCAGCAGAGAACACATTAACACTCTTGCAGCAGAGAACACATTAACACTCTTGCAGAAGGGGACACATTAACACTCTTGCAGCAGAGAACACATTAACACTCTTGCAGCAGAGAACACATTAACACTCTTGCAGCAGAGAACACATTAACACTCTTGCAGAAGGGGACACATTAACACTCTTGCAGCAGAGAACACATTAACACTCTTGCAGCAGAGAACACATTAACACTCTTGCAGCAGAGAACACATTAACACTCTTGCAGAAGGGGACACATTCATTTTCACATTCTTGCAGCAGGGAACACATTAACACTCTTGCAGCAGGGAACATATTCACATTTCAGCAGCACAGCATGGAATATATTCACATGATTTCTACAGGGAATGTAGGCATTGTAATACTAAACGGAAAACATTTAACAACGAAATGACCAATGTGAGCCAAAATTGGAACACTCTGAAGGTCAGATGCAAAACTGTGGAATTTTGTTGTTACTCTACCTACAAAACTATAACTTTGTTCTTACTCTACCTACAAAACTATAACTTTGTTGTTACTCTACCTACAAAACTATAACTTTGTTGTTACTCTACCTACAAAGCTATTTAACTTTGTTGTTACTCTACCTACAAAACTATAACTTTGTTGTTACTCTACCTACAAAACTATATCACTTTGTTGTTACTCTACCTACAAAACTATAACTTTGTTGTTACTCTACCTACAAAACTATAACTTTGTTGTTACTCTACCTACAAAGCTACAACTTTGTTGTTACTCTACCTACTAAACTATAACTTTGTTGTTACTCTACCTACAAAACTATAACTTTGTTGTTACTCTACCTACAAAACTATAACTTTGATGTTACTCTACCTACAAAACTATAACTTTGTTGTTAATCTATTACAAAACTATAACTTTGTTGTTACTGTACCTACAAAACTATAACTTTGTTGTTACTCTACCTACAAAACTATATCACTTTGTTGTTACTCTACCGACAAAACTATAACTTTGATGTTACTCTACCTACAAAACTATAACTTTGTTGTTAATCTATTACAAAACTATAACTTTGCTGTTACTCCACTGACAAAACTATAACTTTGTTGTTACTCTACCTACAAAACTATATCACTTTGTTGTTACTCTACCGACAAAACTATAACTTTGATGTTACTCTACCTACAAAACTATAACTTTGTTGTTAATCTATTACAAAACTATAACTTTGCTGTTACTCCACTGACAAAACTATCACTTTGTTGTTACTCTACCTACAAAACTATATCACTTTGTTGTTACTCTACCGACAAAACTATAACTTTGATGTTACTCTACCTACAAAACTATAACTTTGCTGTTACTCCACCGACAAAACTATCACTTTGTTGTTACTTTACCTACAAAATGAGACCAGGCGTGAAAGCCTCTCTATTCACAACTTTTATTGGTTTACAACCAAGGGAGAGAATTACAGGAAAAGGGGGCGGGATCAACAACCATAGGGAAACAAAATATGAATAAATTGACACGTTAGGCAACCCTTCTGTCCTATAGAAACATAAATTATATATGCTACTTGTGCGTGTGTGTGATTTGGTCTTCAAATGAGCGTCATTCATTACAATTTGTACCATGTCTATTTTTTGTGACATTATTTTACTATAGCTGTGTATGAGTCCTTGAAAGTCTTTGCTGCATATGCTTTTGAAATGTAACAAAGTCCATATTTGATGAATGACAGCACTACAGCAGAGTTGAAAAAAGACACAGCGTTCAGCAAATAAATAATTACATAGCGGAAAACTATGAAGAGCTCTGTTGAGATTTTAAATATTGGCTTTAACGTTTGGGATATTCTCACGCTACAAAAAGCGGGCCGATTTTATGGGTCACTGCTTAAACTTGACTTAAATGGGGATTCTCAAATTATTCTTCTTTCCTTCTTCATTTGCCTTTCAGCGTCGAGGGCAGATAGAATTTGCGGTCTTTTGCTCTTCTGTTCGCCTCTGCTGCTGTTATGTTTCCTATTGCTTCTAATATTCCGCCAATCCATCTTTTTCGTAGTCTCTTTTGTGTCTGGTGTTCTCGCAACGTTTATTGAAGGCTAGTGGTGTTGTGTTTTGATCTTTCTGCCTTATTACGTGTCCAAACCATTTTATCTGTTGTTTCTGTATATATTCTATGGAGAGGGCTATTCCTAGCTTTTTTCTCAGTTATTCATTTCTGATCTTGTCTCTCAGACTGTTTCCTGTCATTCGTCTAACACATTTCATCTCTGTAGAGGTTATTTTTCTTATTGTTCTTGCATCTAGAGTCCAGGACTGGCATTGGTAGCACAACGTTGGGATGAAGATTGTTTTGTAGAGTGCCCGTTTTGCCTCTAGAGTTATTTCCTTGTTGGACAATAGTTTCAACTTATTGGCATCACAAACTGATCGTTTTGGTTTTCTATTGAAACTAAAATAGGTAAGATTGATGTACACCCATCTGTACTGGTGAAGACAGGCGCTGTTAGATTGTGTTTGGGGACTACAGATGAGGCCGGTGTCAATATGAAATATTTGCTGTAATGAAAAGATCGATGTGACGACTTGTCGATAAATATGACGCTGTAATGAAAAGATCGATGTGACGACTTGTCGATAAATATGACGCTGTAATGGAAGCTGACTTGTGCTGCTATCACTTCTCAATGGCGATATTTATTCTTTCTTTTCGTATCCAGCATCAAGCTTTTTGAGAGAGTAGATGTAAAACTTAAAATAGTGTTGCTACATCTTGTTGTTGAGAGAGTAGATGTAAAACTTAAAATAGTGTTGCTACATCTTGTTGCTGAGAGAGTAGATGTAAAACTTAAAATAGTTTTACTTCATCTTGTTGTTGAGAGAGTAGATGTACAACTTAAAATAGTGTTGCTACATCTTGTTGCTGAGAGAGTAGATGTAAAACTTAAAATAGTGTTGCTACATCTTGTTGTTGAGAGAGTAGATGTAAAACTTAAAATAGTTTTACTACATCTTGTTGTTGAGAGAGTATATGTAAAACTTAAAATAGTTTTACTACATCTTGTTGTTGAGAGAGTAGATGTAAAACTTAAAATAGTGTTGCTACATCTTGTTGTTGAGAGAGTAGATGTAAAACTTAAAATAGTTTTACTTCATCTTGTTGCTGAGAGAGTAGATGTAAAACTTAAAATAGTTTTACTTCATCTTGTTGTTGAGAGAGTAGATGTAAAACTTAAAATAGTGTTGCTTCATCTTGTTGCTGAGAGAGTAGATGTAAAACTTAAAATAGTTTTACTTCATCTTGTTGTTGAGAGAGTAGATGTACAACTTAAAATAGTTTTACTACATCTTGTTGTTGAGAGAGTAGATGTAAAACTTAAAATAGTGTTGCTTCATCTTGTTGCTGAGAGAGTAGATGTACAACTTAAAATAGTTTTACTACATCTTGTTGCTGAGAGAGTAGATGTACAACTTAAAATAGTGTTGCTTCATCTTGTTGCTGAGAGAGTAGATGTAAAACTTAAAATAGTTTTACTACATCTTGTTGTTGAGAGAGTAGATGTAAAACTTAAAATAGTGTTGCTTCATCTTGTTGCTGAGAGAGTAGATGTAAAACTTAAAATAGTTTTACTACATCTTGTTGCTGAGAGAGTAGATGTACAACTTAAAATAGTTTTACTACATCTTGTTGCTGAGAGAGTAGATGTAAAACTTAAAATAGTTTTACTACATCTTGTTGTTGAGACTCTATAGAGGTAGAAATGTGTTTATTGTTTACAAGTGATACATTTAAAACTAATAGGAAAAATCCTGAAACAAGGCCATAGATTGAAATACCTGGAATCAATAATAAAATCAGATGGCAGATGCCCTGAAAAATTAGAAGCAGAATAGGACAAGCACATTTCTGAGAAGAATGTTGAAAGTTCCGTGGACAGTTAAAAAGACCAATGAGGAAGTTTTCAAAAAGGCCAACACAAAAAGGGAGCTCTTAAAAACATCAGAAAGAAGCAATCAACAATTTTCGGGCACATCATGAGAAGAGGAAAGTTGGAATACTTGGTTACAACTGGCAAAATAAAAGGAAAGAGAGATCGCGGGCGACAAAGAGAGAAAATACTGGATAGCTTGGTGTCATGGCAAGGAAAACAGTCAACAACAGAAATGATACGATGCACTGTAGATAGAAGATTGTGGAGGGACATGATCGCCTACGCCAACCGGTATGGCACATTATGATGAAAGACAGAATTTCATCGAATTAAAAACATCCTATGTAACAAATCATTGTCATTTAATGTCAGGAAATGTGTACTAAGTTACAACATCGACCCTGCTCTGCTAACGAGTCATGGACGATAAGATAACTCAAAGAACATTAGGGGCAGCTGAGATGCGGTTTATCAAAAGAATGCTACGAATCTCACGGATAAAAAAAAAATACTAATGGAGAATGTTTAAAACGAGCTAGAGAAACCAGAAATATCAAAATTATAAGGATGAGACAATCTACAATTATCAGGCATGCCATGCAAAAAGAAAGCATTGAGAATACTATAACAACAAACAGAATGAAAGGAAAGAAAATCAGAGGAAAACCAAGAAAAACAATTATTGAACAGCTTATCCAAAAAGCATAATAGAAGATCATCAACCGACATTTGTGACATGTATGAAGAACTGAGTGATGTGGAGAGAGATGATCACCTACGCCAACCGGCATGGCACCTGATGATAATTATGACGATGATGATAAAGTTATGATTACCGGAACTGGGTAACGGAAATATAATTGAGATGAATATGTGGATCAACATCACTGCACACCGGATGAACCTAACGTGCCCCGGCATCCCCATGGAGAATCTGGAGAAAATGCGAGGATAACCTTGCCCCATGAGGACGAACTCTGTAACACGACCTGAGATCCACGGTGTGAACAGGTTATTTGCAGACAGTTTTCTTTAACGTGCGCGACTGTACAGCGAACCCATCTTTATTACCGCTATCCGAGAGGGCTAGACATCGTATCTCAGTAACCAACAAATCAGCGGAGGGTCAAGTAAAGAAAATACCACGAGACAAACTCGTTCCTATTTTTGAAAAATCACAACCGCCTGTGGTGGACTTTAAACCCAGATCCTTTCTGCACAGGGGCCAACGTCGCACCCCTACACTACCCAGCCTTACCTCTTTATATATATGTCGAATTAATTTTACAAGAAAATATAAATGATATAAAGCAGTTCAAGAGAGCAGCTAGGAGGTCAACAATAGAACTGATAAGCAATTGTTCTATTTGTGGAATCGGTTTCAGTACAATCCGGAATTACCCATATCCGCTCCACCTATTGTCAACAGTACATCACCAATGCGCGTTGGCAAATAATTCTGTAGACAAGGTCGACTTCGGCGCAGCCCTAAACGGCGGTACATGCGACGATTCCAAACGATTTCCATCAACAAGAGAGTCCACAGTCACTTCCTCACCCGAGTTTCATAGAAAAGACACATTTAAAATAAATGAAACAACGAATAAATAGATAAGCAGAAAGAATGTTGTGGAGAGACATGATCACCCAGGCCTGTATACAAGGTGCTTGATAACGATAATGATGTAACTCTAAACCGCCTTCAATCTAATGATGTTGTTCTTCACCGCCTAAATCTAATGATGTTGTTCTTCACCGCCTTCAATCTAATGATGTTGTTCTTCACCGCCTTCAATCTAATGATGTTGTTCTTCATCGCCTTCAATCTAATGATGTTGTTCTTCACCACCTTCAATCTAATGATGTTGTTCTTCACCGCCTTCAATCTAATGATGTGAGTTCTTCACCACCTTCAATCTAATGATGTTGTTCTTCACCGCCTTCAATCTAATGATGTGAGTTCTTCATCGCCTTCAATCTAATGATGTTGTTCTTCACCACCTTCAATCTAATGATGTTGTTCTTCACCGCCTTCAATCTAATGATGTTGTTCTTCACCACCTTCAATCTAATGATGTTGTTCTTCACCGCCTTCAATCTAATGATGTTGTTCTTCATCGCCTTCAATCTAATGATGTTGTTCTTCACCGCCTTCAATCTAATGATGTTGTTCTTCACCGCCTTCAATCTAATGATGTTGTTCTTCATCGCCTTCAATCTAATGATGTTGTTCTTCACCGCCTTCAATCTAATGATGTTGTTCTTCACCGCCTTCAATCTAATGATGATGTTCTTCACCGCCTTCAATCTAATGATGTTGTTCTTCACCGCCTTCAATCTAATGATGTTGTTCTTCATCGCCTTCAATCTAATGATGTTGTTCTTCACCGCCTTCAATCTAATGATGATGTTCTTCACCGCCTTCAATCTAATGATGTTGTTCTTCACCGCCTTCAATCTAATGATGTTGTTCTTCATCGCCTTCAATCTAATGATGTTGTTCTTCACCGCCTTCAATCTAATGATGTTGTTCTTCACCGCCTTCAATCTAATGATGTTGTTCTTCATCGCATTCAATCTAATGATGTAGTTCTTCATGGCCTTCAATCTAATTATGTAGTTCTTCATCGCCTTCAATCTAAGGATATAAGTTCTTCATCGCCTTCAATCTAATGATGTAGTTCTTCACCGCCTTCAATCTAGTGATGTAGTTCTTCATCACCTTCAATCTAATGATGTAGACCTTCATCGCCTTCATTCATCTTAGTGCTTATGTGAATCACTACAGGTCAAAGTTCACTACCTAACTGGCAATGTTACTGTTGTTATAGTCCAGCGGACTGGCTTGTCAACACTAACATGGCCTCCATCATAATCAGGCACACAAAAGACAGACGCAAACACACAATAAATAAGCAATTCATACACAAACAGAAGAAGCAATAAACACACCCAACAAAATGCAGAATATAACAGTTGAAGAAGTGCATACGTGATTGCTGAAATAAGTTCTCTGAACATGATCCTTCCTGCGTGACGTCACACGTTTCCTAAACCCACCTCTATTTCTTGGTGAGATGTTCGGTCTTTTCTAATTACTCTATGCCTCCCAACTTTGCATCTCTTATAATTATTATTTTTAGTGTCAACCTCTCTAGCTCCTCTTTTTTCCCCTCTATCCTGGTGCTTCCCATAAAAGAGCCTGTTTTGAAATTATTTTTTTTTCCTCTTCTCAGCACATGCCGGATATATGTCCTTTTTCTCTTTTTGATTGTAGACGAGATTGTTGATGTCATTGCTATCTCTATATTACTCTTGAATTAATTCCAAAGTACACAGATTGTTCTTCTTAGGCATTTGTCTTCATTAGCGTTTAGTTTTCTTCAAAACTCTTTGTTTTTGTTTTCATTCCAGTTATCACATGCGTAGGTAAGGGGGTCATAAGATGTTGTTTTCGTTATAATACTACAATATTCTATAGCATACATGACTCATTATAACGCTACAAGATTCTATAGCATACATGACTCATTATAACGCTACAAGATTCTATAGCATACATGACTCATTATAACACTACAAGATTCTATAGCATACATGACTCATTATAACGCTACAAGATTTTATAGCATACATGACTCATTATAACGCTACAAGATTCTATAGCATACATGACTCATTATAACGCTACAAGATTTTATAGCATACATGACTCATTATAACGCTACAAGATTCTATAGCATACATGACTCATTATAACGCTACAAGATTCTATAGCATACATGACTCATTATAACGCTACAAGATTCTATAGCATACATGACTCATTATAACGCTACATGATTCTATAGCATACATGACTCATTATAACGCTACAAGATTCTATAGCATACATGACTCATTATAACACTACAAGATTCTATAGCATACATGACTCATTATAACGCTACAAGATTTTATAGCATACATGACTCATTATAACGCTACAAGATTCTATAGCATACATGACTCATTATAACACTACAAGATTCTATAGCATACATGACTCATTATAACGCTACAAGATTCTATAGCATACATGACTCATTATAACGCTACAAGATTCTATAGCATACATGACTCATTATAACACTACAAGATTCTATAGCATACATGACTCATTATAACGCTACAACATTTTATAGCATACATGACTCATTATAACGCTACTAGATTCTATAGCATACATGACTCATTATAACGCTACAAGATTCTATAGCATACATGACTCATTATAACGCTACAAGATTTTATAGCATACATGACTCATTATAACGCTACTAGATTCTATAGCATACATGACTCATTATAACACTACAAGATTCTATAGCATACATGACTCATTATAACGCAACAAGATTCTATAGCATACATGACTCATTATAACACTACAAGATTCTATAGCATACATGACTCATTATAACGCTACAAGATTCTATAGCATACATGACTCATTATAACGCTACAAGATTCTATAGCATACATGACTCATTATAACGCTACAAGATTCTATAGCATACATGACTCATTATAACGCAACAAGATTCTACAACACCCACAACTCATGATAAAACTACAAGATTCTACAACACCCACAACTCATGATAAAACTACAAGATTCTACAACACCCACAACTCATGATAAAACTACAAGATTCTACAACACCCACAACTCATGATAAAACTACTAGATTCTACAACACCCATGATTCATTATAACGCTACAAGATTCTATAGCATACATGACTCATTATAACGCTACAAGATTCTACAACACCCATGATTCATTATAACACTACAATATTCTACATCATCCATAGTTTACCCGTCCAAAGATTTCTCTCAGGGTGAGATTGCCAGCATTACGCCCAGCCGTTACACGGCAAGACAGATATAAACACACCCCCTACCTTCCAATTCTCTGAGCTGGCCGTGATTTACTCCAACCCTCCCCACCGCTATCCACGGGGTGAGGGAGGGGGGGGGGACTATTTCCATAAAACCTATTTTTTTTAAAACCGAAATTATGTAAATGGAAAAAAAATATTTATTAATTCATATGGGAAGAAACATCTGAACGATCCCACAAAAATAACATACCAGAACATACAAATAACATATAAAACACACAATGAAATATCTTCTATCTATGAATGTTAAACAGTCTTCGCGTCAAAGGTCAAGGCTCGTCTGTTGTGGGACATACAAGACAACGCATGACTGCATGGCCTATACATTACAACATGTTTATACGTGATGATTCATGGCCCATAAACTCGCCGTAAACTTAATTGTCTGTGTAAAAGGATGCTACATCAATAAATACAACCCATATATTTCCCATTCATTGCTGCACAGTCTTTAAAAAACCCATCTACACTGTATTATCCAATCTCTGGAGTTTGCCGCGGGGACTTGTAGTACAGGAGAATATAGGCCGCATGTGGAGATATTCGAGTCTGAAGTTTAATTTCATCTCCTGATTGAAAAAAAAAAAAACTGTTGACCCTACCGAGATTCGAACCCGCGATCTCTTGGTACAACAATTATCGATTTGGCCACCCACTATCCAGCACGATCTTTGGGAGGGAAACTACCAAGAAGCACATCACGCCGAATTTCTGAACTAACTAATCTTCACTTCATTGGTGAATTGTTCTCGCGCCAGCCTGGTGTCCTCTCATCCTTTCATCCCATATTTGCAATCTGCCAGCCAAATCAAATTCCATAAATGGATCAATTCTCGTCAATGAGATCTGAAAACTTCATCAAACGTCATCTCAATTCTCGTCAATGAGATCTGAAAACTTCATCAAACGTCATCTCAATTCTCGTCAATGAGATCTGAAAACTTCATCAACGTCATCTCAATTCTTGCTAATGCGATGGGGAGAGGACGGTCTAGGGGTAACACGCAGACCTCTGAACAAGAAGGGCTAGACATCGGATCTCACTACCCAGAGAGGGCTAGACATCGGATCTCACTACCCAGAAAGGGCTAGACATCGGATATCACTACCCAGAGAGGGCTAGACATCGGATCTCACTAACTAGAGAGGGCTAGACATCGGATCTCACTACCCAGAGAGGGCCAGACATCGGATCTCACTGCTCAGAGAGGGCTAGACATCGGATCTCACTATATAGAGAGGGCTAGACATCGGATCTCACTACCCAGAGAGGGCTAGACATCGGATCTCACTGCAAGAGAGGGCTAGACATCGGATCTCACTACCTAGAGAGGGCCAGACATCGGATCTCACTACCCAGAGAGGGCTAGACATCCGACTAGCCACAGACCAGAGGAGGGTTAAGGCCACGAATAAACCACGAATTAGATTTTGGAAACATTCCCGCCGTCTGTGGAGGGGATCGACCCCAGGACCTTCTCATCACAGACCGACGTGTTACCTCCAGACTTCCCAGTCCATATTCTTCAGGCTCAAGAAACAAAAACGATCAACATTTTTCAGATGTGCTTTTTTATATAAAGACTCATTTACATAACTTCTCTGCTGGCTCATATTACCCCTTATCATGTTATGAAAGCGCTATTTCATCAACAGCTTAAGTAGGTATGTTAACTGACTTAATGGTTAGTTTCGAATTTACAAGTAATAGACTTTTAATGGAAGACTGGATAATTACAGATTGTGGTTTGGAAATATCACGGTAGCCGGACTTAGGCGCGCTTGGGAATAAATCATCTATTTGCATGATCTTAGCCATTTGGTAAGAGGTATTGTACGTGACCAAGAATTAATCACAATTTTAGAAGGTATAAACCTAGACAGCAAAGATCTAAGAATAATAAAGAACACGTACAGGCAACAAACAGCGGCCATAAGAAATGAACATCAGTTGAGAATGTTTCAACAAATAAAAGAGGGTGTTAGACAAGGTTGTTGCTGTCACCAGATTTATTTAATATGTATAGTGATATTATTTTAAGATTCATAAGCGACATGCCCGGAATAACAATCGGTGGTCATAATATAAATAATCTAAGGTATGCTGATGAAATAGTCTTAGTCGTTAAGAGTGAGAATGGAAATGTTGGACATTATAGTGAAGGAAAGCAAAAATAAAGGACTCAGCCTCAATAGCAAAAAGACAGAAGTAATTGTAACAACAAAGAAAAAGACATCACCACAATGCACAAGAAAGACAGGTGGAACAATATTACAACAGGTAAATAAATTTAAAAATCTAAATATCTAGGAAATTATTAACATCAGACGGTAAATGTACAACAGAAGTGAGCTGCAGAATGGCTCAAGTAAAAGCAGCTTTCCAAAAAAAATAAGGAAGATACTGTACAATCCATTTTTGGCAATAGAAACAAGAAAAAGAGTTCTTAAATACTATTTAGAGCTAGTCGTAACATATGGATGTGAATCATGGACAATATGACAACAGACGAGAAAATCACTGGAGGCTGTAGAAATGTGGTTTTACAGAAGAATGTTGAGAATACCATGGGCAATTAAGAAGAGTAAAGAAAACGTTCTGAAAGAGGCCAAAACATAAAGATATCTGTTATCCAATAATAGGAAGAAACATAATTGTTTGGTCATGTTATGAGAAAGGAACAGGTGGAATATATTGTGTCAACTGAGAAAATTGAGGGACGAAGAGATAGAGGGAAGCAAAGAGAAAAGATACCAGACAGCTTAAGAGAATGGCTTGCCAGAAGGTCAACAATAGAAATGATAAATAACTGTCGAGATCGAAAGTTATGGAGAGAGATATGATCACCTACGCCAGCAGGCCCGCTACTTGATGATTGTATCTCAGGCTGCCTGGTGTCCATTTATGCCGGTTCTAGTAACCGGTAGAGAGAGTAAACACTTTGTTAAGTCTGGCTGACCGATGGTATTGTAAATTCGTGTTCACTTCAGTGTTGTAAATATGTTTGCTTCCAGTGTTGTTTCAATGCTACACACGTCTTCACTTCACTGTCGTGAATATACAGTTATTTAATATTATAAATGTGTGTTCTCTTCATTATCGTCAATATTTGTTCACTTCACTATCGTAAATATTTGTCCACTTCGTGTTACAGTTGTTTCTCAACTACAGTGGGGCTTTCATTTCAGAGTCAAAAATGTATGACCACATC
The DNA here is from genome assembly GCA_032433765.1 of Megaustenia siamemsis. Taxonomy (NCBI): domain Eukaryota; kingdom Metazoa; phylum Mollusca; class Gastropoda; order Stylommatophora; family Ariophantidae; genus Megaustenia; species Megaustenia siamemsis. The sequence goes on along the minus strand of JAVIAB010000126.1, from coordinate 70,690,990 downwards.
AATGTTATAAATGTGTTCACTTCATTCTTTGTTTGTAATACATCCTGACTTGCCAAATACATATGTATTTATGTTGTCGCTCATACAAAGATGTCGACAATTCAGTGTTCATTTCTTTTTCAGTGTGAAAATTCGTGTCTTCACTTCTGTGTTACGAATGTGTTTTTATTTTCATATTTCAAACGTGTATTTACTTCATTCTTATACATATGTCTTCACTTCATTCTTATACATTCATCTTCACTTCATTCTCACACATATGTCTTCACTTCATTCTTACACATTCACCTTCACATCATTCTTACACATATGTCTCCACTTAATTCTTATGCATTCACCTTCACTTCATTCTTATACATGTGTCTTCACTTCATTCTTATACATTCACCTTCACCTTATTCTTACATATATGTCTTCACTTCATTCTTACACATATGTCTTCACTTCATTCGTATACATTCACCTTCACTTCATTATTATACATGTGTCTCCACTTCATTCTTATATATTCACCTTCACTTCATTCTTACATATATGTCTCCACTTCATTTTTACACATATGTCTTCATTTCATTCTTATACATTCACCTTCACTTCATTATTATAATGTGTATCCACTTCATTCTTATACATGCGTCTCCACTTTATACTTATATATTCACATTCACTTTATTCTTATACATGTGTCTCAACTTCATTCTTATACATGTGTCTCCACTTCATACCTATACATTAACCTTCACTTCATTCTTACACATATGTCTTCACTTCATTCTTATACATTCACATTTACTTCATTCTTACATATATGTTTTCACTTCATTCTTATACATTCACATTCACTTCATTCACACACATATGTATTCACTTCATTCTCACATATATGACTCCACTCCATTCTTATACAATTCACCTTCACTTCATTCTTATACATATGTCTTCACTTCATTCCTAAACATGTCTCCACTTCATTCTTATACATTCACCTTCACTTCATTCTTTTACATTCACCTTCCCTTCATTCTGACACATATCTCTTCACTTCATTCTTATAAATGTGTGTTCAGTTCAGTACAATAAATGCGACAAAGGGCGGAAGTTTTGAGGCCAAATTGCAGCTTGTCGCAAAATAACGACAGAAGGAAATAAAGAAAGACAACTTCAGCACTACACTTTGTCGGTACGTTGTTCCTTCTCTGAAGATCTTCAATCTCTCCTTACTTTGCCTGACGTGTCAGAACTACTCCAGGCCCGTCAAAAAAATCTTAGCACAGCAAATATTAACTATCGCTACAGATTACACTCAATTTTTTAAAATACATCTAGGGATTTCTGTGGGGATGGAGATTGAGGGCTGCACGCCCTGTGCAGTCGCCAAGAGGTTTTCAGATCAGTATTTATTTTCAGATTTTTGTAAATTATCTCCTCGGTACCGTGAGTGAAAAGCTCGATCGCCATCTTGGAGAAAGACAGGTCTCTCTGTCCATTCATCCACCAGTTCTCCCAACAACACAACTTCATCCAACATTTTCAATTTCTTCAAACGTTATACAAATGGAACATATTATCATTTCTGAAAGTTGCAAAAACCCAACATTATCCATTTCCTAAAATTTGCAACAAAACCCATTTTTATCCATTTCCTAAAATTTGCAACAAATCCCACTTGTATTCCTTTCCTGAAATTTGCAACAAACCCAACTTTTATTCCTTTCATGAAATTTGCAACACACCCCACTTTTATTCCTTTCCTAAAATTTGCAAAAACCCCACTTTTATCCATTTCCTAAAATTTGCAACAAACCCCACTTTTATCCATTTCCTAAAATTTGCAACAAACCCCACTTTTATCCATTTCCTAAAATTTGCAATAGACTGCCTAAACAATATAAACCTAGATGACGCAGACATACGACTAATATGTAATTTGTGCTGGAAGCAAACAGCAATAATAAAATATAACAAGGAGAACTCTACACCCATGGACATAAAAAGAGGAGTAAGACAAGGATGCATCCTATCACCAAGCTTGTTCAATCTATACACTGAGCAAATATTAAAAACATCTCAGAGATACCAGGCCTAAAAATTAATGGAAAGATAATCAATAACCTGAGATTTGCTGATGATACTGTTCTACTAGCAGAAAAACCTAGAGACCTACAACAATTAATTAATGTGATAAACACAACAAGCAAAAAATATGGACTAGAAATGAATATCAAAAAGACTAAAACTATGAACAAAAACAAAGAAAATTCTCAAGACCTACAATTAAATATCACAGTTGAGGGAATACATCTGGAGACAGTCCAGAGTTACAACTACCTAGGACATACTACATGTATAACTAGGGTTGCCAGAACCTTCGAAGCAGAAAGCGGGACAAATGGTACTTTTTTAGACGCGAAAGCGGGACACATCATGTAAAGCATAATAGCCATAGGAAAAGTCAGAGATAGCACACACATAGACTAATTATTATTACATTGTCCATTGACTTGAAAGACATATGATGTTTTACAATATGATAACACATTGTCAGTTCTGTCGCTGCCACTAATTTACCTTGCTCTGACGATTTAGTCAAAAAATAATTGTCCATAGTACGTGAAGTGTTTGCAGAATACATTCTAGATTTGTGTTTTACACTTCCTATATGTTTTGTTATGTCAGTTCTCCCACCATGCGCGATAGAAATGTAACATTGACATATTTTGCTTCATTCTCACTTCTACCTTGTTTTATGAAAGACCATTCATCCCAATAGTTTTCTTGGAAAAAACACTTTCTCTTCGGCATTTCCAAATAAAAATAAATCCAAAAAAAGAATTCACAAAATTAGAATGCTCAATTAAAAATGAACAAATTTAATATTTCACAACCACCGGTAACAACAGACTGGATTCCTGGAAGCAACCTCCAGCCTCCAACACATAAAGAAAGAATGAAGCCAAAATTTCTTCTTGCTGCTGGTGAGGATGGCCCGATGTTGTTGAATGAATTATTAGCGCCTACAGAAATACGACAAGGACAAAAGCATGCAGATTGTCACGTAGGCACAGATCACGTGAGCGGTGAGATGGGTAGAGTAAGGCTCAGCGCCTCGGCTAAGAGTCGCCTAAGAGTAAGACGAAGCTGAAGACGTCATCTTTTGTAAATTTTTAAATAATACCGCCTTCCGCACTAACAATTTTGTGCTGGATATTCTCAAATGAGTATTTATGAGTTGTATCTACAAACTTTATTATTAAACAGCGATAGCGCAGGACTCTACAAATAGACGTTTCGGACTAAGAAGCTTCATTTTGTAACAAAACTCAAACCAATAATAAATAATTTAAGAAAATATTAAAATTTGTAGGTGAAAAATTTGGCTGGATTAAAAAGCGGGACAAATTGCTGTCCCCCAGACCCTTAGGCGGGACAATTAATTTTTGATGAAAAAGTGGGACAATCCGGAAAAAGCGGGACGGATGGCAACCCTATGTATAACCAACGATGGAAAATGCAAAACTGAAATAAACAAAAGAATTGGTATGGCAAAAAGTAATTTTAATGCCATGAAAAATATACTAACAACAAAACAAATATCAGCAGGGCTGAAACTAAGAATGGCAAAATGTTACATCTTCTTAATATTCCTGTATGGTGCAGAAACATGGACATTAGACAAGAAAAAAAGAAAAGAAAATTGAAGCCTTTGAAATGTGGATTTATAGAAGAATAGGTAGAATTGGATGGAAAAAAAAAAGAAACAAACGATGAAGTTTAAAACAACTGAAAATAAAAAGAGAACTGCTGAACACAATTAAGACAAGACAAATTACATTTTTGGGGCATGTTAAAAGACACAACAGCCTACTAAAAGTAATATTGGAAGGAAAAATACAAGGCAAAAGAGGCAAAGGCAGACCAAGACTAACATGGATGAGTAACATCAAAAGATGGACAAGTCAATCTATGTCAGCCTGCACCATCAAAGCAAGAAACAGAGTAGAATGGCGATCCATGGTAGCCAACCTTCGTTGCGGAGAGGGCACGCGATGATGATGATGATGAAAATTTGCAACAAACCCCACTTTTATCCATTTCCTAAAATTTGCAACAAACCCTACTTTTATCCATTTCCTAAAATTTGCAACAAACCCCACTATTATCCATTTCTTGAAATTTGCGACTAGCCCCATCTAATCCATTTCCTGAAAATTCTAAAAATTAAAATAATGTTATTCTTGAAATGTTTGAAAATCCACATTATCCGTTTTCTGAAAGTTACAACCGAAAACATTAAGTGAATCCTTCATTCATTCCATTGAATGTCAAACAAATGAAAGATAAATCAACAAACCACGTGACAGCTGTTACTCATTGTTGACGAAGTGAACACATCACAACCAGCGTCCACTAAAGTAACACTGATTGCTTCTCTCGCTGCTGAAATCTGGCCTCTTTAGGATAGTTTGCAGGTTGGGTTCGACCACGATGGAATGCTTCTAGGCTCACTCAGTCGTAAATGTTTGATTTTTCTATTAAAAAAGGGAACTTACGTATTTCTGACCACTCCCCCCCCCCCCCCATATGCTGGTTGTAAAAAAAATCCACTGCAATCGTAATCACAATAAATCGTGGGGCGAGGCAAGGACGGGGGGGGGGGGGGGGTTTGATGCCCTTCTCACTGGGACTAAATAAAGATAAAGACCTGCAGAGTACCTAAATACGGCACTAGATGATATCTTAACTAGAGAAAGCCCTGCTGTATAAATAAAATAGGTGAGTTAGAAGCAGAGAGGCATTAGGAAGGAAAACAAGTGAAAACAATCTATCATATCAGTAGAAAGAAAATAAATGCTTAATAAGCATCTGTTCTGTAAATAAGGAAACAAGCGAATTAAACACAGCAGCCGTGAGAAGATTACAAGTGTTCCGGGACCATGATTAAGGTTTGTAAAAACGTCTTTACATCTGCAGACCATATCTTGTGTTCAATTTAATGATTTCAGTTCTCTTGTTATTAGATGTCATTTGGTTGAGAAACAATTCTCATTTCTACTTCACTAATCGACTACAGTAATAGATTTAGACTTGTGCGATGCTGACTTGTCCCCGATAGTTTGGCATGCAGGCATCCTCATTTAACTACAAACATCTCGCAGCAGAAGAAGTAATAAAGCAACTCATCAAATACAAAAGCAATCGGAACTGATACCCAGTTTTTTTGTTTTGTTTTTCTTTCTTTCTTTCTTTCTTTCTTTTCTTTCTTTCTTTCTTTCTTTCTTTCTTTCTTTCTTTCTTTCTTTCTTTCTCTCTCTCTCTCTCTCTCTCTGTCTCTCTTTCTTTCTCTCTCTGTCTCTCTTTCTCTCTCTCTCTCTCTCTCTCTGTCTCTCTTTCTTTCTCTCTCTCTCTCTCTGTCTCTCTTTCTTTCTTTCTCTCTCTGTCTCTTTTTCTTTCTTTCTCTCTCTCTCTCTCTGTCTCTCTTTCTTTCTCTCTCTCTCTCTGTCTCTCTTTCTTTCTTTCTCTCTCTGTCTCTCTTTCTTTCTCTCTCTCTCTCTGTCTCTCTTTCTTTCTTTCTCTCTCTGTCTCTCTTTCTTTCTTTCTCTCTCTCTCTCTCTGTCTCTCTTTCTTTCTTTCTCTCTCTGTCTCTCTTTCTTTCTCTCTCTCTCTGTCTCTCTTTCTTTCTTTCTCTCTCTGTCTCTCTTTCTTTCTTTCTCTCTCTCTCTGTCTCTCTTTCTTCTCTCTCTCTCTCTCTCTCTGTCTCTCTTTCTTTCTTTCTTTCGTTATTTCTTTCTTTGCCTTTCGGCTTCGGGAGGAGATATGGTTCGTGGATTTCTTGCTCTTCTATTGCCCTTCTCTGCTGTTATACATCCGAGTGTTTCTTGCTCTTCTATTGCCCTTCTCTGCTGTTATACATCCGAGTGTTTCTTGCTCTTCTATTGCCCTTCTCTGCTGTTATACATCCGAGTGTTTCTTGCTCTTCTATTGCCCTTCTCTGCTGTTATACATCCGAGTGTTTCTTGCTCTTCTATTGCCCTTCTCTGCTGTTATACATCCGAGTGTTTCTAGTATTCCGTTTATCCATCTTTTGCTTGGTCTGGTCTCTCGCATCGCTGGTTACATGGTGCCATACTACACGACAGGCTACAAACACATATATAGAATCAACTCTGATGTAAGTAGCCACAAATAATGAACATACAGGCCCTACTTCACTTATGTCTGCTTGTTATTTCTATGCTTCCAGTACCAAAATGACTCACGATGTATTCGTTCAAAAATGTTTGCTTTTTCTTATGAACGGTAGATTAGATCGTAAAGTACTAGATTAAGCACATAAATTATTTCCCCGAATCAAGTGATCTCCCATTAGTAGACATCATAACAAAATTACAGTGGTTCCCAAACACTAAACATGATGCAATGGTGCGCCTCCCATCAGCAGAGCTGGAAGTTGTCAGCAACCCACAGCTGATCGCTCGCGAAAGGATCGGTGAACCAGAACCATTAAGACCCTGCTCCACCTCTCCGTGGTGCCTCTAGTAACAGACTAACCTATCTAGTCTGGACAAGCGAATATGGATCGAAGAGGGAAGACAACCCGGTATTTAAAAATGTCATGCTGAAGTCGGATGTATTGGGCTGAAAGACACAAATATCACAGTTATACTGCAAACCACAACACAACGAAGACGCGCCCACTTAACGTCCTTTTAAGGGCGGATGACGAAGAGGTGTACTCCTTTAGTCATCAGGCGAACGCAAGCAAGCAAGCAAATACTAAAAACTATGTTAGAGTTGTTGGGTTTAAGGTTAAAGTTATGACTGTGAACTTTACCCTCGAGTTGTTTCATATTTCTCTACAATTAGGATCTTCTAATGACATAAGAAACCACCAAATAAAGTCTAATGTTACTCTAAGGAACGTTACTCTTCTGAACTTATATAATTTATATGCTTAAACTAGGATTTTCCGGTCTATCATATGCCTAATACATCTTGAGCTTCCAGGCTGCAACTCAATGCAATATCATTCAATATGAGTTATGACTCGGCCCGTTACCCCAACCCCTCTTCCTTCAAGTGTCAAGGAGCTAAAGAGCTGAAACACTTGCTTGACGTGTCTTCTGATGATCAGATTACCTCCTCTTGCGAAGCTCTATACACAGTTTCCTGCTATTATATCCTAATCGAGATCATTATGTGTGTATAATGACACGATCAACCATTTTTGAAAATTACGTTTCTGAGAAACGGTGACGTCACATGTGACAAGCACCATGATACGGTGACGTAACCATGGACAAACAAAACATTCGAAGGTTCAAAACTGTGTCTTACCTCAGGTACAAGGTACACAAATATATCAACTTTCTCCTTCCTGTCGACGTGCACTGTAGATCCATTACTGTGGGAATATGATCGCCAGGTAACCACAATAGTCTACATTCTACAAACCACGTCACTACATTATCTACAAATCTATCGTTGAAATATTACAATCTAGTTTGTAAGACGCACTTCTGCTTCAGTTGCAAATACAATTTTGTAAACAATAGCGATCCAGGCTGAATGTATGGATATTATGTAATTAATGTTGATATACACATCCTCTATATATCGACGATATTTCTTGTACATGAAATAAAATCACAAACTAACTATCAGGGAAGACTGTTGACACAAACTACTTTCCTCCTACAGTGAAGTTAAGCTAAAACTATACTTGTCGATCGTTATGTTGGATCAGGAAGCACACAAAATATACAGGCCCAAAGTTTGCCTGTGCACCGCCAGGAGACCGTTAAGTGTCCCCCGAAACGTCCCAAGTCCCAAACAAAACAGTCCAGCCCACGAGGCTCGGTCGCTTGCCTGTCTGTCTGTGCACTTGGGGGCAAGTCGTGTAAGGGGCAAATTTGTGTGTGACGGCAGAGAGAGATTTGGTTTGTATTTCCAGATCGGGGCTGGTCAGAATAAAGATCTCAGTTTTTACTCGTGTGGAAGTTGCTGCCGAAATGCTGTTAGCAAATTGCCTGTTAGGGAATTATTATGTTCGGGGAAGCAACCTTGGAAGACATAGCTGCAGACCGCCATTTCTGGAAAACACACTCTAAACGTCCAACTCAGGCAAGAAGCAGACAGATTCATAGAAAAAGAGACTGCACGGGGAAAGGAAAGAAAAGAAAAAAATATCATTTCTAGGGGCGCTGAAAAATCTACAGTCAACAATGACTGACGGAGGCTACTATAGTCAACAATGACTGACGGAGGCTACTATAGTCAACAATGACTGACGGAGGCTACTATAGTCAACAATGACTGACGGAGGCTACTATAGTCAACAATGACTGACGGAGGCTACTACAGTCAACAATGACTGACGGAGGCTACTACAGTCAACAATGACTGACGGAGGCTACTATAGTCAACAATGACTGACGTAGGCTACAATAGTCAACAATGACTGACGGAGGCTACTATAGTCAACAATGACTGACGTAGGCTACTATAGTCAACAATGACTGACGTAGGCTACTATAGTCAACAATGACTGACGGAGGCTACTATAGTCAACAATGACTGACGGAGGCTACTATAGTCAACAATGACTGACGGAGGCTACTATAGTCAACAATGACTGACGTAGGCTACTATAGTCAACAATGACTGACGTAGGCTACTATAGTCAACAATGACTGACGGAGGCTACTACAGTCAACAATGACTGACGGAGGCTACTACAGTCAACAATGACTGACGGAGGCTACTATAGTCAACAATGACTGACGGAGGCTACTATAGTCAACAATGACTGACGTAGGCTACTATAGTCAACAATGACTGACGGAGGCTACTATAGTCAACAATGACTGACGGAGGCTACTATAGTCAACAATGACTGACGGAGGCTACTATAGTCAACAATGACTGACGGAGGCTACTACTATGCTCGGAGAACAAACGTAAATATTCACTACTTCAGGAATGTGGTAAACGTTAACCAGTAAAATGTTACCTGTTCTGCTCTGACCTTGCCCACTTATTTTGTAACTGATCAAAGCTGCTTGTTTTCACTTCAATGTGGTATTTTAGTTCTAATCTTGGAAGTTTAGTAGTAATTATGAATGAAGATGTAATGAGTACATTCCACTTATTAGTAAATCTGATGTTTTCTGGAAGTGGTTTTAATTTGAGAAATTAGACAATAAATGTGGCTTTTTTTTCATCGTCAGGTCGTGTGCCTTTTGCAGAACGTTACATTCACCCCAGCCCGTCTGAAATAATCTCTGTCCCTAGCCAGATCTCCCACAGAACGTTACATTCACCACGGCCCGTCTGAAAGAATCTCTTCTCCAGCCAGATCTCCCACAGAACGTTACATTCACCCCAGCCCGTCTGAAATAATCTCTGTTCCTAGCCAGATCTCCCACAGAACGTTATATTCACCACAGCCCGTCCAGCGAATGGAAGAAAACTGCATCCCTAAGCAAATACTATATGGTGAACTAATACACGAGAAAAGACAAATCGGCACACCTAAACTACGATAATGAAATATTTGTAAATCATCTCTGAATGACTTCTCCATCTGTGAAAATGACCGGAGACTTCTGGCAAGAGATCACACATCATGGAGAGGCTGTATACAAAAAATGGTTCATCATTTGAGGTTGTACTATGGCTAGATAGAAGAAAAAATAAAACTCATGAAAAAAAAGATGGAAAACCCAGTGGATCAGCGGGTCTAACTTGTTCATTCGGTGGCTGAGTGTGTTTGTCAAACATTAGCAGAATCAAGAGAATCTGTTCGACAAAAATAAAACCTCAAAAAAAATAAAACCACTTTCTCCACTAAAGCGCCTGACAAGACGAAAAGGACCATATTAATTTAGCTACACAAAACATATTTGTGTAAGAACAATGTTTCAGTAGTTACTGCCCGATATGAATAAATGTAAGTTTAGCCAATTTGCAAATTTCATGAGATCAATATTCCATTTTTAACCACAAATGTTTTATTATTTTTTTTTAATTTTAAGATACGGCTTTTTCTAACCACTTCGAATATACAAAAGGTGACGTTTTGGTATATGTTTCCGGTTTTATCCAAAATGGAGGATTATTTTTCTCCGGCTTGGCATAGAACCGTTGATCAGAGGTTTAGCAAGCCGCTGTCGTAAAAAACGAGTTTGTTAATGAAACGTAGACCTGACACAGAATGTGTAAATTAGCAGTAGATAACAGTGATAGTATTTTCGGCCCTGAAACAACAAAAATAGGATTCTGGAATGTACGAACAATGGCCGCGCCGACGAAAGAAGCTCAAGTCGCGAGTGAGATGGATAGATACGATTAAATGAGAGAAATCGCCAATCAACCACTAATATCTTCAGTAACCAAGAAAAGATGATGGTCATATGTTGGACATGTGATTAGAAGAGATAATAACCGAATAGCAGAGCAAACCTTCATGAGGGAAACAACAGATAAGAGGAAAAGAGGAAGACTCAGAGAGACACAGAAGAACATTGATGAGAGAGGCAAGAGCAGCAGGAATCGGCTCCCTCAATAAGATAGAGCTGCTTGCACAGAACACAGACAAATGGCGAGATTTAATAAAATATCTTTAAAAGAATTGAAAACTGCTAGAATCAAAATTAGATAAGAGAAGGAGTATCTTGGTCTACGCCCTATGAGCCGGCTACGGCTCGAAAGATCAATAGATAGATAGATTGGTATTTTATCTTTATGGAACAACACAAATGATAAACTATACTCAAGCATCATTGACTTGCAGTTGTATGATAATTTAGTTAAAAAGTAACTTCTGTCTTTCCAGAAAAATTGTATATACTTGTTTTTGTTCTTCTTATCTTGTTCTTCATGTCTTGTTCTTCTTTTTCATTTTATTCTTCTTTTTCTTCTTTTTTTTTTTCCTTGCTCTTCAGCTTCTTGTATTTCATCTTCTTGTTATTGCTGTTGTCCTTCTTTTTGTTCTTCCTGTCGTTCTTCTTGTTGTTATTATTGTTATTGTTCTTCCTTGTTCTTCTTTTCGTTGCTTTTCTTGTACTTCTTATTATTGTTCTTCCTTTTCTTGTACTTCATCATTTTTGTTCTACATTCGCTTCCCGACCTCACTTCTTCATCTTCCTCCATTCAAACAACGTGACATCTTCTCACATCATCTGCTGTTTGATGTTTACAACAATCTATGGCGGAAGCACATTTCGGCCCAACACATCCGACATTAGCATGATATTTTTATTACCAGTTTACTCCTTCTCTTTGATCCCCACTCACTTGTCATATTGTTTTATGTTCCAAGCCTCACTGCAGTGAAGTGGTGTGGATTCTTGATCAATTGTGGTTCGTTGAAACTGACACAAACAGTGTATAATATGTCGCTTATGTTAAGCCCTATATCTTCGATATCTGTGTGCGTCTACACCCAGGGTCAATATGTGTCTAATCCAAGGTCAATGTGTGTCTAACCCAGGGTCTATATGTGTCTAACCCAGGGTCAATGTGTGTCTACATCCAGGGCCTATATGCGTCGCCATCCAGGGTCTATATGTGTCTACACTCAGAGTCTATATGTGTCTACACCAAGGGTCTATATGCGTCTACACCCAGGGTATATATGTGTCTACACCCAGAGTCGATATGCGTCTACCCCAGGGTCAATATGTGTCTAAACCATGGTCTATATGTGTCTAACCCAGGGTCTATATGTGTCAAATCCAGGGTCTATATGTGTCTACACCAAGGGTTCATATGTGATTAACATAGGGTCTATATGCGTCAACACCCAGGGTCTATATGTGCCTACACCCAGGTACTATAAGCGTCTACACCCAGGGTCTATAGGCGTCTACACCCAGGGTCTATAAGTGTCTACACCCAAGGTCTATATGCGTCTACACCTAGGGTCTACATGCGTCTATACCCAGGGTCTATATGTGTCTTAGCCACGGGTCTATATGTGTCTACACCAAGGGTCTATATGCGTCTACACCCAGGGTCTATTTGCGTCTACACGCAGTGTCTGTATGCGTCTACACCCAGGGTCTATATGCGTCTACACAAAGGGTCACTATGCGTCTACACTCAGGGTCTATACGCGTCTACACCCAGGGTCTATATGCGTCTACACCCAGGGTCTATATGCGTCTACACCAAGGGTCTATATGTGTCTACACAAAGGGTCTATATGCGTCTTCACCTAGGTTCTATTTGCGTCTACACCCAGGGTCTATATGCGTATACACCAAGCGTCAATATGCGTCTACACCAAAGTGTCTATACGCGTCTACACCCAGGGTCTATATGCGTACACCCAGGGTCTATATGTGTCTACACAAAGGGTCTATATGCGTCTACACCCAGGGTCTATATGTGTCTACACCAAGGGTCTATATTTGTCTACACAAAGGGTCTAGGGTCTATATGCGTCTACACCAAGGGTCACTATGCGTCTACACCCAGGGTCTATACGCTTCTACACCCAGGGTCTATATGTGTCTACACCCAGGGTCTATACGCGTCTACACCCAGGGTATATATGCGTCTACACCAAGGGTCTATATGTGTGTCTACACAAAGGGTTTATATGCGTCTACACCCAGGGTCTATATGTGTCTACACAAAGGATCTATATGCGTCTACACCAAGGGTCACTATGCGACTACACCTAGGGTCTATACGCGAAAACACCCAGGGTCTATATGCGCCTACACCCAGGGTCTATATGCGTCTACACCGAGGGTCTATACTCGTCTACACCCAGGGTCTATATGCGCCTACACCCAGGGTCTATATGCGTCTACACCCAGGGTCTATACGCGTCTACACCCAGGGTCTATATGCGTCTACACCCAGGGTCTATATGTGTCTACACAAAGGGTCTATATGCGTCTACACCCAGGGTCTATATGTGTCTACACCAAGGGTCTATATTTGTCTACACAAAGGGTCTAGGGTCTATATGCGTCTACACCAAGGGTCACTATGCGTCTACACCCAGGGTCTATACGCTTCTACACCCAGGGTCTATATGTGTCTACACCCAGGGTCTATACGCGTCTACACCCAGGGTATATATGCGTCTACACCAAGGGTCTATATGTGTGTCTACACAAAGGGTTTATATGCGTCTACACCCAGGGTCTATATGTGTCTACACAAAGGATATATGCGTCTACACCAAGGGTCACTATGCGACTACACCTAGGGTCTATACGCGAAAACACCCAGGGTCTATATGCGCCTACACCCAGGGTCTATATGCGTCTACACCGAGGGTCTATACTCGTCTACACCCAGGGTCTATATGCGCCTACACCCAGGGTCTATATGCGTCTACACCCAGGGTCTATACGCGTCTACACCCAGGGTCTATATGTGTCTACACTAAGGGTCTATATTTGTCTACACAAAGGGTCTATATGCGTCTACACCAAGGGTCACTAGGCGTCTACATCCAAGGTCTATACGCGTCTACACCCAGGGTCTATATGTGTCTACACCCAGGGTCTATACTCGTCTACACCCAGGGTCTATATGCGCCTTCACACAGGGTCTATACGCGTCTACACCCAGGGTCTATACGCGTCTACACCCAGGGTCTATATGCGTCTACACCAAAGGTCTATATGTGTCTACACAAAGGGTCTATATGCGTCTACACCTAGGTTCTATTTGCGCCTACACCCAGGGTCTATATGCGTCTACACCCAGGGTCTATACTCTTCTACACCCAGGGTATATATGCGTCTATACCCAGGGTCTATATATGTCTACACCCAGGGTCTATGTGTGTCTAACCCAGGGTCTGTATGCGTCTGCACCCAGGGTTTATATGCGTCTACAACGAAGGTCTATATGTGTCTAACCCTGAGTGTATATGTGTCTAATCCAGGGTCTATATTAGTCTAATCCAGGGTCTATATGCGTCTAACACAGGGTCTATATGCGTCTAACCCAGGGTCTATATGCATCTAACTCATGGTCTATATGCGTCTAACCCAGGATCTATATGTGTCTAACCCAGGGTCTTCATGCATCTAAACCATGGTCTATATGTACATAACGCAGGGTTGATATGCGTCTAACGCAGTGTTGATATGCGTCTAACGCAGTGTCATATGTCCTAAACCATGGTCTATATGTGTCTAACCATTGTCTATATGTGTTTAACCCATGGTCTATATGCTCTAAAACCATGGTCTATATGTGTCTAACCATAGTCTATATGTCTCTAGCCCAGGGTCTATATGTGTCTAACCCAGGGTCTATGTGTGTTCTAACCCATTGTCTATATGTATCAACCCATGGCCTATATGTCTCTAACCCATGGTCTATATGTTTCTAACCCATGGTGTATATGTGTCTAACCCAGGTCTATATGTGTCTAACCCAGGGTCTATGTGTGTCTAACCCAGGGTCTATGTGTATCTAACCCATGGCCTATATGTGTCCAACCCATGGTTTATAT